>JAASLG010000012.1:0-66710 GCA_013365235.1 Cercospora sesami
TGTCCACCTGTCAATTACTGCCACACCCACGTCCTGATCCGCATGATGGCTGTAGCTGCTCTGATCTTTCTCGCTGCTCCCTGTCGCAATGATATTCGGTGTGTAGAAAGCCGTATACATAGTATTCGCCTGACACGTATCAATCATGAACAGCAGTTCATGGTATCTCTTCTTCTCCCACATTTGCTCAAACGCGTCCGCCAGATCAAAGCTGCTGATCTCCTCACTATCTTGAAACTTCAGAAATTCATTTCCGCCGTGTCCAGTCATGTAGATGAGGATATTCGAGCGGTCGTCGGTCATGAGTCGTTTACTCGTGGGATGCGATGCCGGCCAGCGATCTGTGAGCAGCCGAATGAAATTTTCCACGGTGACCTCGTTTCCTCTGTAGTCCACCTCTATTCCTCCCATTCCTGCTTTGTTGTCGCGAGAGCCTTGGTCATCGTATAGGTCTAGTTGTCGCGACTTGTCGTTGAAGACGCTGCCAGGAAACGAATTGCGGGGGTTACAGGCCATGTCGTCGGGTAACATGAGAATGATCTGACTGTCGGGTATCCCTAGGCGTTTCACAGTGCGATATAGAGATAGCGTGTTCGCAAGATGGCGGTAGTTGAACCAGAAGCGGGATGTGCTCACTAACACTGCCCAGTTCGAGGTGTGAGTGGTAGATGCCTCTGGGAGGGCGGCGAGGAGCGCCAGCAGCGCCGTAGGGAGCTCGAGGAGGCGCATGGTGATATCTTGTAGATCTGCCTCTTTCGAATGTGTGCGCTGGTTGTCACGTTTGGAATCTGGAAGGAGAGTGGCTGCTTAGGTGAGCTTCAAGTGGAAGGTAACAGGGGTCTTGCCGAGCTCCATCAAGTTTAGCGTGTATCAGGTGAAGTAACGTCAGGTCCGATGCCATTGCTCACTATTTCAGACGTGACATTCAATAGCAATCATGAACGAGCACGATAACCATTCACTCCAATGGTAGTTCTGAAAGAAGTCGAGCGAAGCTGTCTGAGGACTTGGGCTCAACTTGCTACCGGAGACTGCAGGTGAAACGAGACTGCAAAGTGAAGCAAAAACGTGATGTGAATTCGAGGGATGACTGTTCTGCGAATCTCATCTTGCCCTGTAATGACCCTTCTCGTACACACAGAAAGCACCTATCGTGACAGCCTGCTCCTACTTCGGCCCTCTCACTTCAGGCTGTCTCTCAATCTCGACAAACCGCCATCACGGCCAATCAAGCTTGCCAAGCTCGACCGACTGCGCAATGGACTCCCCTGGAATTGCTCGTTGAAGCGCCGAGTAAGCTCCTTCATTGGAATGCCTTGGCCCTTGGTGTCGGCACAATTTGCCCAGTCGATGTGGCTTTGCGCTATGAAAGCGTTCTGGGTTTTTGAATATGTTCTGTGCTCAACCGAGTCACGACGACCTCGCCATTCGGACCCATGCTCGCGTTTTTCACGCCGCCGCTCCTTCTGTCGTTCGACCTTGCGCGCTGGGAGCTTGCCAGTGGTATGGCTGAGTGGAAAGATGTCGGATGTGAGTTGTTGATTCGGCGATGATCGCTTGGGCTCGAGTGGTCCAAATATCTGGAGATCTCGTTAGTCAGCACAATATCATCAACGGCAGATTTATAGCTTCAGAGATTGAGGCCTCGGAGAACTCACGCCTTGATCGGTGCCAGATGCTTCTGGATCACGGCAACGCATCACCCGTGCAGTCGGTGTTCGAGGCCGATTGTCCTTCGATGGCTGTTTGGTAGATGCCGTTTCGGCACATTTCAGCTTGAAAGGCGGTCCGCCAATCCAAAACCCAGTCCGCCGCTGTAAGTCCATGTTGCGGAGCCAGGAGAGGCGGGCATCAGAGTCATGTGCGTCGTCCATCATGACGCTTTCGTCTATCTTCAGAGTCGAAGGTTCATTCGAGCGACTTCGGCGGTATGTGGCTAGTTCATGAGTTGCTTGGGCCGCATACACAGATGCTGAGCTCGACCACGACTCAGTCGCGATAGAATCGCAGACGCTGCTTGTCGAACAAAACCCGATGATCGAAAGTCGGTGTGGTGTATGGATGTGACCAAAGAGATTTTGTGTCCACTGTCACGAGGCGGAAGAGAGGTTTGTGGTTCCGAGAACCTCTGTGGCCGGCCTGCAAAAGTGCAGTCCGGCGAATGTGTCTGCGGCTTCCAAGTGGAAAATATTCTGATTTCGATGCACGATGCGCAATGGGGAGATCTTGGAGAAGAAAGGATACGTCAGGAGCTGGAGATCTCCCGGCGAGACCGAACTGGGATTGCGAGCAGTCAGTGACCGACGATGGAGAGTGTACGAGGAGGAGTGTACTGACCGGAAACGCAACACGACAGAAGGATCGCTGATGGTGGGATGTTGGCGAGCAACAGCCGGACGAGCCAAAACAAGTTGAGAGGTTAGGTGAGGACGCAGCTGTGAAGTCAAGTCAGCCCGAGGCAAGGACGAGAAAGTGGTGTCAGTCAACTCACCTGAAAAGGCGCATGAGGAGGCGACGATAGACCACTCGGTGGTATCAATGAACTTGAGAATCGGCAGGAATGAGGGCGTCGACAGCTTTCGAGGGTCGAAGGTAGGACTGACGCATCGAAGGCTGCAGAGTAATGCGTGCCGAGCAGAGCGATTGGACGAGGGCATGCCAGAGTGGTGTCAAGAGTATGTTTCCATCGAATGGAATTAGAGGTGTGGGTGGAGTTTAGGTGCTGGAGTGACTGGGCGAAGTCGTTGAAGCGGCGAGGATTTTGTTTACGTGCGAGGAAGGCACCGCACCTCGAGTGCAAACGGCGCGCAGACCCCTACACTTCACATCTTGCAACGGCAGGGCCACTCGCACACCATGAAGACGAAGCCTCTGTCTGCAGCGAACCTATCACCCAGACGAGGCCTTCATCATCAAAGTGTTGGAGTGCAGCTTACCAGGCTTCACCTGGCAGAGCAGGGCCTCTTCTCGTCTCCTTGAGTAGGTCAGGTGGTGTCGCTTCACATGCGCACAGAGAGCTGCCATAACATCAGCTATACGCGACTCGATCGATCGCATGCCCGGTCACAATGAAAAATTTTCTACTTACTGCCACTGCCCACGCGTGGCACGACCTGAGCGCGGCACGTCAATGCGAGTCCCATTGGCTCTGTTTGACGGGCTAAGGTGATTTGGGAGGTATGTGAAAAATTTCGGAATCTGGTGATATAGCGTTGCTCGCAGCTGTACCTGGAAACAATCGCGCTGCATCAATGTCTCTTCAGCATGACTGGGGATGAAGCCACGAAGTCGTTCAACGAGTCGCGTGTGCGGGAGACCTGCTTCTCGGCAGCAGCGGCACGTCTTCATTGCAGTGGAACATGAATCTGGCTGACCGGCCCCTCATCGAACAGGTGTTATTCGGATCCTCGCCACGTGGTTCTGCTGCTGGACCAAATGCTTATGAACGGGAGAGTCTACTTTCTGCGTACATGTTAGCTCTAGTTCTGAACTACAATCATCTCTCGGACTTTGACTCGTTCCCATCACTGAGATACATCGTGGGACGAAAGGAAATGGGATGTTGTACAATCGTGACGGTGTCCATGCTTGTAGGTTTGATAACGCCAAATGTCCTGAAGGCCTGGTATGGAAACACAGAATAGGCTGCTGCAATACGGTATGCGCGAGTGACACGCGCGCCTTTTTGAAGCCAGAGCCGAATGTCCCAGATCTACGGGGTCCATCTCCTTCTTCAGCCGTCCTTCCGGATCGAACGTCCGTGTCTTCGGGCCTGGTGCTATCACGGTGATCTCGTGAGAGTATGCCCAGCAGGCCTATGGTCTAGCTCATCTTTGCGATGTTCCGGCCCCGAATGCTGTAAAGAGCATGCCTTGTGATATCCAATATCACCGTACCCGGAGCAGCGCCTGCTGTTCACGCATGTCGAACCAGCTCCTCGAAGTGTCTGCCACAAGGCCGCCCAGCCGTCCATTCATCGGTCATAGTCCGCACCAGCTCAATCACCAGTATCAAGCTCCAGATCCAACTGCACCCCATTACTCACACCATAATCCTCCAGTGTCAAAACATCCTTAAAAGGCCTCTCACCCTGCCTCTTCAACATAATCTCATGCGGCTGTCGTCCAATATGCGCCGCGACCATAGCCTTGAAAGCTTTCACGCTATCGCTCGCAAGACAAGGAATTTGCGCCTTGGTTCCCAACCTGTCATTGACCGTGACAATAATCATAGGCTCGTTGGAAACAGGTGCCGCCTTGGGTTTCTTCTCTTTCTTCTCCTTTTTCTCTGATTTGTCCTTGATGTCCGCCTTGCTACGAGGCGCATCTCCTCCCTCTTTCCTGCGATCCTCGTCGCGATCCTGGCCTGGTCTGTAATTATCGCCGCCGTCTCGTCTTCTGGGCGAACGGTCTCGGAAGCGATCGTCTCTCCGCTCGCGAGAATCGTCTCTGCGTCGGTAGCTGTCGCCATTGCGATCTCCATCCCTTCGATCATCTCTGTAGTTGTCGCGCCGCGGGGACCGGTCTCTGTAGCCGCGCTCTAGGCGTCCACTGTCGCGAGGTGCAGCATCTTCGTCGCGGGACTTCTTTTCCTTCCACTTGAAGCCGCCTGTCTTTTTCTTTGGCTTTGCTGTTCGCGCAGGCGACGCTGAGCGATCTCGTGTCTCGTTATCGGAGGGCATATTTGCGCGGTGTCGACAGCAGATGGACTTCACCAAAAGTTGGAAGTCGAGCTTCAGTTTGACGTAGTGAGAACAGGCGGGCTTAGCTCCGCAGAAAACAACCAATCATATGTCTGAGAATTTGATGATCTGTGCAACGATTCATAAACGCTTTTTGGGTATTGCAACGACTATGCATTAAGGTTGATCTCCGAGCTATATTGTGTATGACCTCTGCGGTCTTCTTTCGGAGCTGCTGCTCCATTTCGAACCACTGACCCCTCCTTGGCTTTGTTCGTCCTTTCGGACACATTCCCTTTCCGCTGTCAATTGTGGCAATGCACGCTTGCCCACGGCCCCACATCGACACGTATTCTCTGGACGAAACTCGCGTCCAACGCCACTTTGCCCTCGTTCCAGACTCGTCCTGCTGTGGCTGTGATTTAGGGCTGTATGCCATTTTCGTATCCACGTGTCCGCGGGATCAAGGCTGTTTTGGGATTTACTCCCTCGTCTTGGGTAGTGTCAAGTGGCCTCCTTGCATCCGATTATGCTGTGCTCGGTTTGTAGAGGCTGAGCGAAGTGCTCGGGAGGGTCTCGTGATTCTGGCGTCCTAGGTGTATCCTTGTTCATTCTACTGGCACCTCGTTCACGGTGACTGTAGGCCCAGGTTTGAGAACAGCCACAGCATCCAGACTCCCAGTGTCGACGACTGGTTGCAACGTGTCCCAGACTTGCTTCATCATGCACTCCACCCATTCCGCTTCCTCCAGCTGTAGACTCATCTGTTTTCGAGCCATTCGGCTACGTTTGATCTTGATTCCAGGAGTTCCGCAAGGACCAACAACAGGGCTTGCTGGGGCAGAAGATGCGGGAGTAGTGCCATCTGGCGATGACGGTTGTGATAGTACAACGTCCAGCTCCAGGCACTGGTGAATGAGTTCTTCTATCCCGTCTCTCGTGACATTAGCTTTGGGCTGCATTCTCTCGAGGAATCCTTCGCCGAATAATACGTCTTCCTCGACAGCTCTTTGCACGGACTCCAGAAAGAACATGAATGATGGCAAAGTGGGGCCTTCGATTGTGAATGGATAGTGCACGTCGCTCAGAAGGCAAGCGGCGTATAGTAACCTGATCGTAAATTCAGAGTCCAGAGAATGTTCCACAACGCACGCGGGGCAGCCACGTGTGTAGCACCAATCGCGTTCCTTCTCTGCGCTGAGGAAGCACTGGATCCAGACGAAAGCGCTTCGCGATTGACCAGTGAAGGCGTACTCCAAGTCTTCGAGCTTCGTCGCATGTGTTGCAGCAGAGGCGACGCCGCACGCTCTGTCAAATAGTTCGACGACCGGAACAAGCAATGCGTGAAGGATGTCGCGTATTACCAGCCAACGCTCAAGAGTTTCCGGGTTCGCAGCGGAATGGCTGCCACAGAATCTGTAGAAAAGTTAGGACCAAACGTGAAGCGGCGATAGCGATGGAGTTGATTGGCATACCCATAATCGTAATGTGCAGCCAGATGATTGCGGAGTATGTTGAAACCGTCGGAATGAGCCAAGGTCTCGACATCCTCCGCTTTGAGTAGAAATGGAGCTGCGCCTGGCACGAGCGTCGTAGATGCCATGTTATCGAGGTCCTCGTTCGCGGATGCTCTCTTGTCTTTGGGAATAGTCGGTACTGTTGTTGATTTGGACATTGCAGGCGGACGCCTCATGTACTGCAAGGTGGTACGCTCCTCTACCGCATGGCGGTGCTTTGTTCGCAGCAAAAGCGACGCGATATATGACCGTGCGATGAGGTCGTCGTCGGCGCAATCACGGGCGCTTCCTGATGGGTCCTAGCAGAGCGCTGTCGCTAAGGCAATGCTTTCCTAATAGTGGACGGCTCCGCTGGAGAGCAGGAGGAACGAGTGAGACGAGAAAAGCTATCGAGGAGGATGTCGATCAATGCGCTGATAGTGAGATCGCTAGCCCACCCACACTACGTACACCGCAGCGACGGCAGGCTCGAGGCACGGAAAGCAAAAGCAACAGAGCTCAGCAGGCGGCTTCTGCAGGTACGCCAGAGCATCGACCAGGCTTGCGTGGCGGGAAGGCGTGTGGAGTGGAGCGGGCCAGCAAGAGCATGTGAACGTGATCAGAGCGCATCCCATGGGTGTGTGAGGCTACCGCGGAGGACAGGCTCCGCGCAGCCCCCAAGACCGCGATGCTTTCCATGGCACAGCGCGAGAGACGAATTGGGGGAGGGATGTGCTGGCACGCCTGGCACATGAAAGAGCCTGGCCAGCTGTGGAAACGGTGTCTTCTCGGAGCAGCGCTTTCTAGCCAGCTTCTAGCGGCTTGCAATATTGAGCAAGCTAGCGACGACTGCGGCAACCCGACGCGCCGCCTGCTGCATGCTACAAGCCTGTCTGCGAGCTCACCCGGCCAATGGCAGACGCGGAATTGTCGTTGAAAACTTCACCAGACTGCTGCAATTTTTCCTCAGCGATGTTCTCCCTTTGCAACGGCTGATGGCCTTTCCTGTGGCGGACATCACGCCTCACCCCAACCGCCTCCTCGGCGTCGGAATGTCCGGCGTCGGCAGCGACGATGAGACTGCCGATGCACCAGCGATCACCTCATCTCGCAAGCGACTACCGATTCCGAGGGCAGGATTGCGGCCGGCACTGCGCACCGCCGTCCCAGACGTCCATCAATCACGAGGACGCCTGCGAAACGTTGCTCACAGTCGGTGCACGCCTGGGCATATGCACTCCGCAGTTGTGACACGACGAGGAGCCTATTTGACGCGACCTTCCTGGTTGGTCTGAATCGCCGCTCCAGCCTCGAGAGACTTGCACCGAGCCGACGGCTATCCTGCGATATGTGCACCTTGTATTCTAATGGCACATCAGGTGGTAAAGCCGAGGGTAATCATGGACACATTGCGTTTGTGTGCTACTCGGCCAGCAATCCAAGATCAGGTTCGCCTCGCGACACGAAACATCAAAGCAAGTCTTCAGGCCTTGCCTTAGTCGTGCATATCCCGAGATGGATCTCTACCGAGCCTGGTACATCTTATCGACGAAAGCCACAACATGCGCCCGATACGCCAGGAGGAGCGTCTCGTGATGAAGTGTGCGCCTTGCATCCTGCTGCGATCACGCCTATGCCCTTCGCGTCCGGATAACAGACAGGCGTCTGGAGATGGACTGGAGAGTACCGTTGTTCTCGAGCGCCACTTTGCATGTGAACCACGGCAAAGCTCAAGTAGGGCATGTGATTGCAACTCAAATGCAACGAGACTGCTGTATACGCTGACCCATGGCTTCAATCCGGGGAAGAGAACGTGGAGCTGGGTTCGGAAGTTGCGCCGTGACTGTATTATGAATTCTACCTACCCTTTTTCCACAACGTCTGTGATCTGATACTCCTCGAGTCTCAAGGTCACGCGGGGCGCAAGCATGTAGACTCCGGTTTCCCGCCGTTGTGCAAGAAGTCAGCCAGCGGGACCGAGCACACAGAGACGTCGGGTCACCACCAAGCACAACCCTCGCAAATCCAACAACTCTCTCAGTACATCCTCCTCTAGACAGTCGACAACTTTCGCAAGTTGGCGTCCAGCTGACAGACCCGGAGGTACGCGTCCTCACAGTAGCGTCTGCACACCGCCTCGAAAACTACAGACACTGTCGATCTCCCTAGCTTCGCATCCGTCTTCCCCGGACAGACTGCGACAAGAACGATCGTCAGGAACAAAGATCAGCTGGGAGTCCGCCGTCAACTTTTGGCTTTCTTGCTACATTTTTTGTATAATGCGAAGCGCGAATGCTGGCCCAGTACATGCGGACACGGACTGCTAGCCCGTCCAGATCGATGATCTCCAACCTTTGCGCTGCGAACGAGTGATTGGCGATAATCACTCCTTGGTAAGCACTTGTGTCTATCAGCTGGCATATTTGCACGTGTACATCAACCATGAGCAGTGGGACAGCAACCATATCTGGAGCTTGCGATTACAGCTACCTCTGCCTGTACATGTAGTAGCTGACCCGTGGTTCAAGGTCCTACTCCTCCAACCAGAATCTCTCCCACGCCTTCACCCACTTATCATTCCTCAACTCCTCCAACCACACCCTAAACTCAATAGGCTCCTCCCCATCGATATTCATGACACCATTCGTAATCCCATGCCAGCCTTCAACAGGCCCTTCAACATACGCGTGATCGCGCCCGCAGAAGTAAGATCCTTTCACAGGACACGTCGACGGGTCCTCGTTGTACTTTTGCCGTTTCTCGAAACAGTCTCCGCACAAGGTGGTAACTCTGCAGACCATGCAGACGTACATAGGACTTTCTTTCCAGTACTTCCACGTCGCGTGCGGGTTACAGTCGCCGTCACATTCGACCCAGCCGCTGTTCAAATCTCCCGCGTCATCAGGTGGGATTGAGCTTGCATCACTTGCGGCATTGCTTGCGGTGTCTTCGGCGTTAGTGTCGTCGTCATCTTCGTCAGCAACAGATCCTGCTGTACTATCGTCCTTATCAGCGCCGCCCTCTGCATCTACATTTGCACTGTCATTCCCTGCTTCATCAGAGGCGGACTTCTTCTCATCCTTCTCCTTCGATTCGGCAGGAGGATCGAGTTCCGAAAACTGAGCAGAAACCAAAATTTCAGCCTCTCGTTCCAGACCGTCGAGTTGCGAGACGATTTTTGCCATATTGATCAAATTGAGCCAGTCATTCCAGCCAATGTCATCCACCAGTGCCTCGTAACAGGCATCAAAAGCGCTTTGTAATGTTGTCTGGAATTCCTCCGCTGTAGCCATTTTTCGCGCCATCTTGGACATTATAACTGTGTGATGATTCAGATCCGATTTCGATACTGCGACCGATGCCGCCAAAGGTCTGCTTGTGAGACTTTTGATTTCGTTGAAAAGTTGTGCTTTCACTGTACGATCGGAGCTCATGCGGTATTGCTCCCAGATGATATCGGCCATAAGCAGGATTGCTTCGCCGAGAGTGGTGGAAGGGTCTTCCTCGGTGAACTTCAGTTGGTATCCATCTAATATCGTGTCCAGATTCTCATTCAAGAGGGCTTTGGCGCCCTCGGCGTCGCCGCTGATGAACCATTTACCTCGTGCCAGTTCCCAGCGTATTGGGGCTGCAGCTTCAACGGTATTGAGGAGGTCAATGACTTCTTCGTATATCTTGACCGCTGCATCCATCTTACCGCTTCTCCCGGCAGCCAGGAAGAACTCGGTATGCCCGCTACCATCATACCTCTGCAATTCGCGAAAGGTGAATGATCAGCATATATCCTACAATCTCTGTATTCAATACACTTACCCAGGTCATGATGGTCAACTTTTCTGTAGTCTTCCAGCTTCCGACTTGGTCGATCAAAGTCGCGTCAGCCTGCTGTTCCAAGTAGAGATAGAACTCATCATATAAGTCCTCTCCAGACATGGGCTCTTGCGGATCAGCCTGTCTCGCTAATTCATATGATTTCGCAACTTCCTCGAGCTTGCCCTGGTCCATTTGGATATTTGCCAGCGTAGTGTAAGCACGACGTAGCAGGTTTCGCGGGATATCAGGCTCCTTGAGAACGATGTCAACTGCGCTCAGAGCTTCATCGAGCTCCTCTAGTATAATATCAGCATTCGCCAGAACAAGTTGGGCTTCCAGACGTCTTGGATCATCTTGAAGAAGCTCAATCGCTTGAAGAGCATAGCCTCGAGCTTCACTTTCAGCAAAGCACCGGTTGTTCACCAGGAATGTAGCAAGTGCCAAATAAGCATGACCATCCTTCGGTGTGTCTTCGAATGCTTTGAAAATGTTGATGATTTCGGTCTCATCGTACTCTCGATCTTCTTCGTCGTCGTCATCGTCCTCGTCCGTGGCTTCGCCATCGGCATCCTTCTCGATCAAGAGATTCTTGTATGTGGTCTAGGGAATCTCTGTCAGTAGTTGAATGGACACTTAAACGGCGTTCGACCTCTGCGCGCAAGGCAGAGACACCTCTGCCTGAGGATCGCCACTTACCAGCGCAATACACTGCCTCGCGTATGTGTACGACCGCTTGAGGGCCGAGTCTGTCTCTGCGCGAAGCCAATTTGTGATGTGTGCTTTGGCTAGTGGAACGAAGGCTGTGCTCGTATCTGCAGAGATGTTCTGATAGAAGGTCAACGCACTTGCGGTTAACTTTGACTCGTGTTTCATCCCAAGCTTGCCGTAGTCTTTTAGTGTGCCCGTCCAGTAGTCGTCTGGGAATGACCAAAGCTGCTCGTCATAGTCGACATCCAACTCTTCGAAGACAGCAGCAACATTGTTATGATTGGTCATGATCGCGACCATCGACTCTAGCACTGCAAGTTTCTCTTCTTCCGGGAGAGAATTCTGCGTGTTCGTCCAACTAAGATGATAAGCCCACTCAGATGCTGCGTACTTTTTCAGCCCCTTATCGACATTCGGATGCATGCCACAAAGTATCTGTGAACACAACACGAATATCTCCCGGTGCGCCTGGTCCGCATAGGTACGTAAACCAATTTCATCGCGTGGGGCTGTTTCGAAGAAGCTGCGGGTCGAACGATCGTGGAAGCGCAGAGGGTGATCACCGTCACTGACACTGGACTCATCGGCTGTCTGATCTGAATTGAGCACCTCCAATGTCGGCTGCTCCACGAAAATCCCGGCGGCACTGCGTTCTTCAGCTGGCGCAAGCCGTAAAAAGCGCGACAGTGAATTGCCTTGAAGCTCTCTCTCCAGATCGAATGCATCTAGTCCGTGCATCTTTAACAGCCCAAGGCATTCCTGAAGTGTCAGTGCTCGATCCGAGAAAGCGAGCCATTTGAACAAGAGCCTGAGAGCCGGCAGATCGGTCGCAGAAGTGTGATGGAACATGTCATCGAGGATCTGTTTGTAGAGCGCAGGCCAATCTTCAGGCAACGAGTTCAGCTGCTTGAGCACTAAAGGCTCTCGTCCAACAGCATTGAAGTGTCTGAGAATGTGCTCACAGAACAAGAAGTCGTATGGGGGTCTGCCGTCTGTGCTCTCCACAAGAGCACTGACGATGCTTTGCTTCGCAAATTTGGAGAACCGTTTAATGCGGTCGTCGTCATTCAAGTGCTGCCAGATAAGTAGTTGCAAATCCGCCACTTGTTTCTGCGAAGAGACGTGCAAATAATATGCATTCGCAGCCTGCAGATGTCCGTCTATTTCTTTATCGGGACGAGTGGTGCATATTAGAGAAATGTTGCTGTTGGACATAGTCTTCGCTGCTTTGAAGAATGCAAGAAGCTCTTCCTTTTCGCGGAACATGAGCTCATCTAGGCCATCCCAGATGATGTATAGCTTCGCAGACGAGCCAGCCGGGAACAGAGGAGCCACCAGGTGCTTCCAGACATCCTGCCACCTTGATATGTCAATAGCAAGGTCTTCACGCCGGATCTCAGCATTAAGCATTTCGCAAAGCACGGCGTTCTGTTCTGCCACCTGAATGGCGATCCAATTAACACCATTGCAGAATGTGGCCAAGTCGACAGAGTTCTGCTCGCGGAAGAAGAAGCTTGCCACACACGTGTCCCCAGAAACATGCTTGGTCAGATGATCGAAGACCGAAGCTGCTATATGGCTTTTACCATGACCTGCTGCGCCCTCAATCGCAAGAATCGACATGTCCTCCTGGGGGGTGGTCGATGGTGCAATGAACGAGATCCATGCCTCCTCCTCGAATATCCACTGACAGGTATCTGGCAGAAATCGCTCTTTAATGCCTTGGTACAGGACTGCCGGATCGACTGTGTCTTCGAAGAAGGTGCGGACCCGGTTCGAGGTTGCTGGTTTGGTTGCCGCTTTAGAAGCTCTCGGCAGCCCGACATCGCGATTTCGCTGATCGAACATGGTCAGGAGCTTCTGAATATTCTTCAAATCGTTTTTGACATCTTCCTGATGTTCGAGCACGCTCTCGAGCATCTTCGTTTGGTTCTCGATCATCTCGGTCTGCAAATCCTGGTTCTGCTGCAGCTCGACTGTCATGCGGTTATTCTCTTCCGTATTACCGAGAATGGCGTACTCTGTCGCTGCTTGTAAACGATTGAGACTTGTGTCCATTGCCTTTCGCGCGCCACCCAAATCGCTGTCTTCTCCCTTAATCATGTTAATCACCCACTTCTTTAATCTTCCAAGCTCGATGTATCTGTTGGAAAGAAGTCAGTCCGCCTGTATCACCAGCGTCTATGAGCAACAAGTGGAAATACTTTGTCGCAAAACCGCACATCTTTAGGATGCTGGTGAAGACATCCATCAGACAGTTGCGGTATGCAGGATACGCCGGCAGTCGCGATTCTAAAATCGTAATCCTCTGCAAGAATGCATTCATGTCCTCGAAGAATGCATTGACAACCTACAGGTCTCAAGATCAGCATGCGAAGCTCCCAGCCTTCCTGTCGACTGCAAATGAAGGCTTCTCTACCAGCCAGCTGTATGGCGGAACGGTTAGCTTGGGCTGTTCGACCTACATCATAATCTGCAGACACTTGCTTGCAAGCACTGAGCATATAAGTTAGAGCTGTGCCTATCGCGGCTGCCGGCGGGAAAGCAGGAGTGGCCGCGGCAACCAGTTGTTGAGCTCCGGTCTCGATGTAGCCGATATTCGCCATGAAGAGGCTTCGAAGTTTGTCGACCTTCTTCTGATTGTGCCTGAATTTGTGGAACGAGTTCATCTCTTTTGTGCCGAAGGCAATGATCTCGTTGACATTTGCGAACTTGGGCTGTAGATCTGTGCCAACAATGCCCTTGTATGCTCGCAGAGCATCGCTCCACAGATCGGCCACATCTCTATGCACAATTAGCAAGGTCCGGAGAAAGATGCTGATCGCGTTCTGCGTGCCTGTTGTCCTTTTCGAGCTCGCTCTTGATCTTTTTCACGCTTTCTGCGTCCTGAGCTGTTGTAGACATGTCTGCTAAGCGTTAAGGAACCAAAACGAAGTGGCATGCCGAAACATATCAAAGAGCCAAGGAAATTGTTGGATCTGTCTGGTGCATATTGGGTATGTCGCGCTCAGCCTCAGCTGAAGCTCTTGCGTGCCTCTCCCGCAGCTCTACTTGCGCCACAGACGCCTATCCATTGGAAATACCGGTTGTGATTGGGGCTTTGGGACGCAGATTGTCTAGCACTGCTAGCATGGCGCATACCGACAGTCGGAGCTCCTCACTCAAGGCGCAAGGCGTCCGGCCACGTGAACCCAGGTGCTGATGCGGCCTAACCAGAATCAAGTCCACCGCACAAGCCAGATGGAGCGGAGTTTGAGCTGTTGCAGAGGCCGTCGCGAAGCTGCAATGTCGATGTCGCAGCAGTCCATCCCATGGTCGCTGCCGAGACTTTGTGACCAGAATGGCACGACTTCTTCACGCGAGCCTTTTTCGTCGAGCCAAGCGCTGACGCGCAAGGCCAGTCCGGCGCGTCTCCTATGCGTCCTGTGCACACATCACATCACACTCATATCGTGATGCCTACCAGAACGTTCACGCACTATAGAAGACCGGTCGTGATTTTGTATGCCGAAGTACACCCGACAGCTTGCATCTGCTGACAGTGTCCAGGGGTTCCTTCATTCTCGCCTGTTTCGTACTTTACAACTACGCGCTTTTCCCCTGGACACCATCGGGAGCAACAGTCAATATGGGAAGCAAACCACCCGCAGCCATTTTCAAGTTTGAAGCGGTGACGGATGTCTTCATGCAGTCTCAGCCCGGCACGAATCCCAGCGACTTTGATAATACAAAGCAGAACTTCGGCCTAATTCATCAGACGTACCCTACAGACCAGACAAGCGTGAGCGAGGTGGACACGGACTGGCAACGGTTCATGCGCTATGTCCACTACCTCAAAGCTACAACCGGAGACCACATAGACTACAAAGTACTCTACCTTGGACGGCATGGAGAAGGCTTTCATAATGTTGCCGAGGCATATTACGGCACCAAGGCCTGGGACGACTACTGGTCTAAGCTGGACGGCAATGGAACGATCAATTGGCTAGATGCTCACCTCACCGACGTCGGGAAGGAGCAAGCTCGTGCAGCTGGAGCATTCATGCAAGCTCAATTGGTCCAGCCGCGAATGATGCCAGCACCGGAAGCATACTATGTATCGCCGATGTATCGCTGCTTGCAGACTGCCACGTTCACATGGGGAGACTTGAAACTCCCGCCGAGTAAGCCATTCAAGCCTTTAATCAAAGAGCTTGTGCGCGAAGTGCTCGGCGAGCACACGTGTGACAAACGAAGCACTCGTACTGCAATACACGAAGCATTTCCTGATTTCCCCATCGAAGAAGGCTTCACAGAGGAAGATGAACTTTGGCGTGCGGACCATCGCGAGACGCACGAGGAACATGATACCAGGACGCAGGCATTGTTGGATGATCTGTTCACGAGCGATGACAGGACTGTTCTGTCGCTCACCAGCCACAGCGGTACTATTGCAAGCTTCCTCCGCGTTCTTGGCCACAGAGAGTTCAAGCTGCCCACTGGCGGCATGATACCGCTGCTGATCAAGGCAACGAGGTCGGACTGAGAGCGTCATTGGCGATCAGCGCACGATACTACGCTGAGATCAGCCAAGCAGAAGTCGGGGGAGGTACCAAGCCAGAGTCTTCGAGATCTGACGCAAAAAGGAGTGCAGCCGCATTTTGAGCATGGAGGGCCTCAGCATGGGTCGTCATGGTTAGTGGCTGCTATCCATGGCTTGCGTCCTGCGACCAGACACGCTTGCGATGCATGTTTGTAGTCGCAAGATATGTTCCTAGGTGGTGGCAACGCGAAGAAACATGCTCGTAGAAATGGCATTGGCTGCTGGATGCGAACTGGGTGGCGAAGGTGAATGATCGAGCTCTGCATGTCCAAGTCGCGTTGCCACGAAACGTCGACTGTTCACATCACATCACCCACAGTCCAACATGCCGCGCTCGATTGGCCACGGCAACAATTTGTGCGCAGCCGAAACAGCGACGTTCGTACCTTCCCAGTTGCACAATGTGTACATGTTCGGCAGCTGCATCTGAGCTGCGACTGCCTTCCCGAGGGCGAGTCTGGAAGGCACCTGCTCGGCACCGCTCTGCAGAGACGTCAACACAACACACCTCGAAGCACACTCTCGATTGCGACACTCGTTGACTTTACTCTCTCTCACTCGCTGCACCCAACAAAATGCAACTCTCATACAGCATCGTGCTTCTTGTGGCAAGTTGTGCCGGTGCAACCTACGAGACGATTGGCAATGTCGGACCGGCCGCGTTTCTCTGGCCCCTCGAACGCCCTTTCTTAGCGGACACGGACACCATCTCTCCCTGTGGCTCTACACGTGGTGTGCAGACAAGGACCGACTTTCCCATGAGTGCGTTGCTTCGAGGTGGCATGGGAAGACCAAGCTGACACAGAACAGCAAATGGCCGAATTGCTCTTCTGGCCCGCAACAAGACACGCGCGGTTCATGTTGCAGTCTCGTACTCTGACAGTCTGCAGCCCTCACTTATCCTGACTGCAATGCATCCTGACATGTTTCTGCAGACCCAGTCGCACAGGACGCCTTCGATATCTTCGATGGACCTCAACAAATCCAGCTGGGTGTTGGCCACACGTGTATCTGGGCACCGGACGCACCAGCCGGCGTGGCAGTTGGCGCAAATGCCACTTTCCAGGTGTTTTACACCACCGGAGGAGCACACGACGTCCACTACGCTTGCGCAGATGTCACCTACGTCGATTCTGGCGCTTTCGACGAGCTCGTTCCATGCTTCAACGCCACGAGACCCAGCAGCTTGAATCCGCGTACTATTGTCTCGCCGACAGCGTTTCCTTACGATTCTCCACCCTGGGCTGAGAGCGACAGTCGGTATACTCTGCTGTCACCTGGTCAAATCACTGCCATCACCATCGGCTCAATCGTGTTCGCTGCCTTGATTGCTTCAGGGCTGATTCCACTCTGGCGGCGCTTCCGGAACAGACAAGTGGAGCCGAAAGAAATGCAAGAGTTGGAGAAGGCGACGAGCGACTCATTCCCGCATTAAAGCAACGAGAACATGGCCTTACCATGCCCTTGCTTGAAGTTGCGTGATTGCTGCACGCGGATCATCGCGAAGCATGGCTCACAGGAATGTCAGACGACATGGTCTTGTTCAAAGACTGAAGCATGATAGCTTGTCACTCACCAGATATGTGTATGAAAAGCATTGAAACATGGAATGCATCTAATCGCTCTTCGTCGTCGTTCCACCAGCCACGATCGCCTTCAATTTGTCCAATCCACTGCCGCTCCAATGTATCCCATCGAGCATCCACAAAGGTAACAACGAATGCAGCAGCCAGATCACAGTTCCCATATATCCATTCACAACACGATTTGCCGGTTTGTCTTTCAACAGCTCCTCCACCACTTTTCTGGCGACGTGATGTCGATCATGTCCCGCTTCAGTGGCCGAACTCTCAAGCATCAACTTCTCCACATCCTCCCATATGAGCGAATACCAGCTCGTCTCCGCGACAGTCCCACCCCTCATATTCTTCGCAAACTCCGTCTCTACAGCACCCGAAACCAAAGCCACGACTTTGATCCCAAACGGATCAAATTCCAACCTCATGATATCTGTCAAACTAAGCAACGCGGCTTTCGAACTTGAATAAATTCCCATATAAGGTCTACTAAAACCAGAAAGCCCCGCTACGCTGGCTTGGTTCACAATCGTTCCTTTTGCTGCGCGGAGCAGAGGGAAGAATGTTTGAGTTACGGATAGTGCTCCCCAGACGTTTACGTCGTATTGCTTTTTTGCGAGGGAGATGTCTACGTCTAGTAGAGGAGAATAGTAGCCGTAGCCGGCATTGTTGATTAGGAAATGGAGCTGGCCGTTTGTGAGTTCTTTGACGAGTTTATAGGCTTCTGAGAGGGATTTTGAGGAGGTTACGTCGAGGTGTACTCGGATTAGGAAGCCTGAGGTTGGGTTGTTGGTGGGGGGACTAATGTGTTCGATGGTTTTGGTTTCGAGAGATGTGGCGATTACGTTTATGCCGGAGCTGAGAAAGGCTGTGGCTTCTGCTTCGCCGAGACCGCCGGGGCTGCAGCCTGTTACGAGGGCCCATTTGGAGGATGGAGATTTTTGAACTGTGGTCATGTTTGAGAGTTGTAAGGTTTGAGCTTGAAGCCGAGAACGCGGTGAAGTTGCTACCTTATGTCGATTGTAGCTGCGAGCCCCACTTTCAAACGCATGCAAGGAGCTCAGATTCTGAAAGATCTAATGGCCATACCTGGCAGCTCGACATTGACATGGGAAAACGGAGTCATTGTTTGAGATTCCTCACACCTGAACTCTCCCAAGATTCAGTCAGGCTATTTTCATATATAAGAAAAAGTAATTAAGTGTATATGCATGATCGTTACATTCATCTAGACATCGATTGCAGCGTGTCTTCCATGCGTTGCGGAAGTGTGAGTGAATACAAGTAATGCTTCTGCAGAGGGTCTGCTAGTTGCTTTTCCATCCTTTGTGGAGATCTTTGCAGAGTCTGAGGTTTTCCGGTTCGGTTGGTAATACTGATAGTAGGCAAGTGCGATCTGAGCACGCTAACCAATCGCAAGAAGACATCATACGAGGAGCTGAAGTTCCAAGGCGCGATATGGAGCAGGGAGTGGCTCGCGAAATCCCCGCTCTTCTGCCGATACTTCATTTGGGCCATTACTTTGGAGACATGAGGATACTCGTGATCTCGATGTGGACGAGAGTCTTTTCGTTCTCTTTCTGCCGAGAACGTGTTCCGATCTCCGACTGTTCTGTTGCTGTGGCCGTGTTTGTAGATGTCATTCAACGAGTGGAGGATGGATGTCTACACTCCAGCCGTGTTCGTTTGGGTGCCCAGAGCTGGCAAGGCATCGACCCGGCACCGGCTTGAGAGACGGTCACGGTCTCCAGAAGATCTTGGTCATTATACCTGGAGCGTCAAGGAGGATCGTGGTACGAGGTAGTCCACGTGGATCAGTATCTTCTCTGTATCGGACCATCGCCTTCCAACTCAGCCGTGTGACCACCCGGCATGCGGTCATGACTGTGCAGTCCGGCCTGAGCATCTAGTTCGGAGACCTTCCTCGTGTCGCCTTCGACTTCAGCCCACACCTTGGGTTTCTTCTCTTCGGCACTCGTCTCGTAGATCTCGCCCGTACTATCGATCTGGTGAAACACTTCTCTCCCTCCCGCGGACATCTCGGTATGCTCCTGTGGATCTCCATGCGTGGCTAGTTGGCTCTTCTTCGCGCGTCTTCGTCTCCACAATGCAAAGCCCACGATCGCCATGACCAACAACACGCCTAGCGAGACACCAACACCGACTCCAGCTTTCGCTCCAGCCGACATACCACTGCTTTTCTCCTCCGCAGTTAGTGGTTGCAACGTCGACGAAGGAACAACACTCCCATTCCCACTCGTCATCATCGGCGCCTGGATATCAGTCGCAATATTCCAGCTTCCAGTCTCAGTCGGATGTCGCTCCAATCGACTCAAATCCGAACTCTGCCACGCAATAAAAATGGGCGTGTCGAAAGCATAACCCGCCGTAGTCGTCACACTCGATCCATCAGCTCCAACTCCACTCAGAACAACACTCGTAGACTCCGGATAAGAACCACAGTCATAATATGCCGTGGAAGCATGCATATACCACGGACAACATGTCGCGAAAGTCTCGGTAAACCCGATCCCGTCAGACCACATGGACGCTATACTGTAAGCCGAAGGACAAATTCCTGGAGAAAATTGGACCCAGCCATCTGATAATGTCGCCTCTGGTGGGAAACATTCTGTGCTGTAGCCGCGATGGATAGTGAGGGTAGAGCCATCGCTGCCCTTGTCTGTGAGATCCGTGAAAGAGCCAGTTTTGCCGGAAAGTGTGTAAGTTCTTTGGAGACAAGAGAGCGGTGGAGTGAAGACTGTTGTGAGAGCTGCCGTGGTTTTTGAGGAGGAGGGGGGAGTGGTCGATGTCATGTTGGAATAAGAATATTAGAAAGTAACACAACTGTCGCAGTCCAGTCCAGGTCCGAAAGAGAATCCTTCTCGAGGAAGAAAAGGCAGATGCGGTAGGAGGAGGTACTTCTAATCAAGCCACGACTCTCCACGGCACTACAAGACGAAAATAGTCCTACAACCGACGGAAGCGCGCGTGCGAGAAGCGAGCAAGAGGCTTTTAAAACAAACCCCAACAGCCAAGGCGCGGAGCTTTACATGTGATGGGCAATGATCAGTAGTCAAATATGACTGCATTTGCATTTGCGATGAGCTCCCTCTCGACCGTTGGGCTTGGCCACATGGTTTGGAATCCTGAAGGGTGAATGCTTTTGCAGGTCGTGCGCTGGTGCTGTCGGTTATGGCTAGCCAGAAGCGCCAAGAAGTGATATATCCTTGCAAGTGCAGCTCGCTTGGGGGTCTGAAGGATTTCAAGCCTGTGGCGGCGAGATAGCGCCGGGCATGGGGTGAATTCCAGCTTGAAGAGTGAAGAATTGCAGGGCGAAGGGATGCATCGTGGGAAATGGTGGCGGATTGAGGCTTGTTCTAATGAGTTCGCGGAGATATGTGTAAGCTTTCATGTGGTGGAAGGACTTTTGTTATGCTGGCTTACATAGAGCGCCACTTGTCTCGCGTTCATCAAGGTGGTGGCGAGAATCATCCGAAGTGTGTTGGTGAATGGCACCCATGCATGGTTGCATGGAGCGAAGGAATGTGAGTGCCTGCAAAAGGTGGCTTAGATCGAATAGCTAGTCTTTGATTTCTCTGGAGTTGGCTCTATTTTTCTATATGCATCATCCACAATGATGCTGATCCGGGGTATCACGAAACAATAAACCCAAACGCACTGTTTCATGCTCGCTAAAAACAACATCATGTCATCTTGCGTCAATGCCAGCACAAATCGTAACAAACGCAAAGCGCTGATCTAAGAAACTGCAGCTTCCGGGAGATCCAGCTTCGGCAGATTCAGTTGATCGTCCATTTTCATTCCCATTGTCATGCCATCTCTTGGGGACGGCATGCTCTTGTTGGAAATGACGCTCAGCTTCCTCGTCATCGCCCTAATGGCCTGCGGGCTGCCCACTGGACCTGCCGGTGAAAGTGTTTCGTCCTCGACGGGAATGCGGAGCCAGCGACGGATGTCTCCATCTTTGCTGAGGATTTCTTTGTCGTCCTCTCCAGCCACTTCGATGCCATTCTCGCGAAGGGTCTGCTGGAAAGCGCGGAAATTGAGCTCCATGATTCGTTCGGGCTCCTCGGCTTTGGTCACACGCTTCGCAATCCACGGAAACAGCAGGCCAAAATCTGACTGATTGAAGTGTTGGCTTTGTTTGATGTAGAACAGATGCGGCCCTGCTGTCCGGGTTGGCGACGCCGAGTCTGGACTAGAGGTGATCTGCGGTTGCGAGGTCCTTGATCTTGCGTGAGATAGGCCACTAGCCTTACTCCGTTGTCGATGCAAGGAGCGCAAAGGAGTGTTCCCTGATGCGTAGCCAGAATCTCGCCCTGGGGATTGATCTCTTGCCAAGCGCGCCCAATCAGGAAGGAGCTGTCCAGGTGCGCGAGAAAGTCGAGGTGCGGTCGACGGACGACGAGACAAGGAAGGAGCGCCCACAATGTGCTTATTGATGCTGAGATTATCGTCCCAGTTGAAGAATGCCTCTGAGAGAATTGACACCACGTTAGAGCCGGCCGGCCCACCAATCGCGTAGGATGGCAATGGTTTATCCCATAGATAGGCTTGATCGGGAGACTTAAATGGCAGTCCCCACATATCCATGAGAATCATCGGACTCTCGGGCATGATCTGGTGTGCAATCGCTGCGTCGGCATTGGGCACGAGCAGAGGTTTTCCAGCGTCCGCTGGTCTGTCTTTGGCATAGAAGATGCTCTTCAGCAGCTGCACGCTTGTGCATGCGCCGTATGAGTGTCCCGAAAACGTAACTTTTCCTGCCCGGTGAATGTCCAGCATGTCGTTGAACATGTACAGTACTTCTACTCGCTCTTTCCGTTTTGTGCTCGCATTGATGTCCAAGTTTTCCAGTCTTTGGCCAGCGTCAATTTTTGTCAGTGCTTCATATGCCATACTTATTTCCCACAATCGAATACGCAACTGCTTGTCTCTCGCCTCATAAACTTCAGGGCTGGGCTCATGGCTGATTTTCACAGGGTCTACTATCCGCGCCTTCGTCGAACTTGTCTCCCGAACATACTGAATCGGACTGCTGCCATCCCGGTGGTCTAGCGCAATCACGATCATGCCATTGCTCGCCATGTCTCCACACACGTAGCTATACGCATTCCTGCTGCCTGCCAGTCCGTGGCTGAAGACTGCCACCGGCCAGCGTCCATTGCGTGTGGGCGCATCAAGCAGTTTGGCGTTTCGGTGCGCTGGAAGGCTGATCCAGTACAGCTGCTGTGGCATCCACGATATCAGGCTGGCGACTTTTGGATTCTTCACACCCAAGAAATTGGCAAACGCGCGCATCGTCGGTCGCTGCGGATTGGGGATCCATCGGACAGGGCGCGTGGCTTCCGATGGTTCGGGTTTGTGGCAAGGGTAGAAGATGCGAAAGGAGATCGTTTCAGCGGCATTTTCGGGCGTTTCGCAGGGCGATGGAAGGTCGGCGGCTGGTATCTCAACGTCGACGGTCCCGACTTCGTAGGGTCCATGGTATGAAGGGAATGAGACAATGGGGTTCCAGCCCGAGAGCCACGAGGCCATCTTGGCTGCCTCGTTGCGTGGTGATTGTGGAACGTGGGAGGCTCGCCCTGCGCGGTGCTCGTCGACAAGGGGCGTTTGGTGAGACGTTCAGGCGTTGCTATCGCTGCGGTCAGGTCGGAAAGGCGTAGTAGGCAGAAGAGTAGTGAATGTGGTCGCAAATGCTCTTTGCTTCAGTAACGGATGCAGAAAAAGCAGCGGAAGAAGAGGAAAGTGAGCGTGGGCGAATGGACCGAGTTGACGGATTTAGGAACGAGTAAGTGGTCGTGTGTGTCGCCGACTACTGCACGCTATGGCGTCAATGCGCTTTCACGTGGCAATCTCGCCGCGTCTTTTTCCTCCGTCTTTTCCATCTCTTTGCTTTCTTTCATGCCTGCGACGACATGTGCACGTTGTGCGACTCGCGGCGTCTGAATGGCGGATGGGCGTGATGATGGTGTGACAATATTGATCTCACTTTGCCAGCACAGACGACAAGGCGAAGTTGGACGGTCGCACATCTTCCGGTTTGCCCGCACAGCCTCGTCATCCGCGGCCAAGATCGAGACGCTGAAGACTCCGCCACGCCGACCGGATCCTGCTCTTCACCTCTTCACCTCAGCGACACGCCTGCCATCGTTGGCTGTCAGTCGTGCGCTGTCTCAGCATTGGGAGCTGTCCAGCACTGAGAGCTGACGCCAGCATTCTCCGCCGCCCGATGTAGCAACAGCACTCTTTCGGCGCTGCGCAGACTTGGCTGCCAGGCAGATTCTTCCCAGTCCAAACCTCCGCACGGCGGACGCTGACTCCGGCGAGCCAGGACAGGCATCTTCTGCCCTCTCGTATCCTTCTTCTCGAACATGACCGCCATCGGGAGACAGCCTATTGGCGCACGGCGCTGACTCGTTGCGGAGAGCAGGGCAGAGCTGAGCTCTCGAATCACTCTCGCAACACCAACCAGCATTCCGGCCCGTGAGCACACTTTGCAGCCCTGCACGCCGAACGCACAATGCCGTGCATGCTACGCGCATGCCCGTCTATTCGGCTCATGAGCGACGCACGCTCTGTAGTGACGACAGCCTCGCGCTGCACTGAAACGGCACCACCGATTAAACGCGCGCTGAAACGGTCCACGTCGCTGCTCATCGATCGCCGCCAACAATTCATCTTCGGTGCCGTGTCGAAACACGAAATCGGCATATTGGTTGCTCCTGCTCTGCCACCTCCCTGGTCGCCGGAAACAAGTGTCGCAAACTCTCCAGCTGCCGATCGACGATCATGCGACGTTTTGACGCTGGCATAACTGCCCTACCGAACCGCACGCCTATGTAATTGTCAATGGTACCTGGTCCGGGGAGCTTCTTTCTGGAACTGCTCGATCAAAATCTCTTCGCTGCTTCTCACATCCGTCTATCATTGCTATACTCTCATCAGCTTCCCACTCCTGTCTCGAGACATTGCCCATCCTTTGACCGCTTCATGGCCTACTCATCATCGTCGATTACCTGTCTCTTTGCGCATTATTTGAACAGCTGAGACCGGTCTTTGGTCTCGACAGCGGCCTCTCAATGCAGTCGCGTCGCACACCTTCCATAGAACCTCCAAACCACTCCGCCCTTCCAGCAATGTCCGGCCACGACATGTCGCTCAACGTGCGCGTCTCTCTCCTCACCGCGCAAATTCTCGAGTATTGGACATCATGCCAATTGAAGCTGGCGAAATCAAAATCGAAAAAGGCCTCGGTGCCACTCGCATACGTACCACAAGTCTCCGGAGACGTGCAGACAGAACCGCGCAGGTTATCAAAGTCCACCGTGAGTGTGATGTGGCTTCGGATCAGTGAGATGGTGTTTTGACGAACATCTAGTCGCCGAAGCGTCGCAAGTCCTCACTGCAATCAATACAGTCAAGCCTGCAAGATAAGGCTGCAGCGACATGTCTAGTACAAAACTTCAGCGTCCTATCCCAAAGGTGTGCAATTCCCTACGCATCGGCTTCCCAGGCATGCTCGAGGTCACAGCAACGGCCGAGCCCAAAGGCATCGACTGTATCTCTTGCCACAACAAACCCAGCATCGCCCATCCGCTCCATCGTGTCGTTCGACTGGTCCTAGAGAATGGTGCTGACTGGCGACTAGTCACGACGCCCCTCAATGGATGCCTGATGAGACGCCAGAATGGGCAAAGCATGGAGAAGACTCCCCGAGGTGTTCTTTCGACTCTCATCACAGCGCGACGAGTCAAGTCGATTTTGCGATCGAAAAGCCCAAGGATTATGTCAACCTGAGCGATTTGATGAGCCACACAACGACACTCGTGAGCTCGAGCTCATGTCGGCATGTGGGCAGTCCTGGCTCATCAAGCTCGAGAGGATCGAGCGTTTCCACGCCGTCGAGGGCGTCCAGCTTTTGAAATGGAGCCCGAGAAGAATTATGACGCAAGTCTGAAATCGGTAGCTACTGAGGAAGCGAGTGCCCCAGACAGGAGCACCCACTCATGTCAGCTAGGGTCGACAATTGGGTCACTGGAATTCGACAGGGTGAGGCGATTGTGCTCTTCTGGCGTTATTGAGGTGTGACCGCACTTATCGTCACACAGTCTCACTGGTAGCCTCCAGACGCCTTGTATAATGGTAGATACGAGTAAATTTGATATCCGTTTGATGCTCTGCTTCAGCATGTGATGTCTTCAGATTGGTGAAGGGGAAGATGTGGATATTGAGAGCTTCGCTGCAAGCTCAGATCCACTGCTTTGCTCCAACATGATATCGAACAGGAAACTGCAGGCACAGCATCGGCATGTGGACAGCAATGCACTGACCTTTTGCGATCCCGGCAATGTGGCTCGCTTCGTGGAGGCAAATGGCGGCGATTGGCATCTTGGCGAGCCAAATACCACCCGACATCTCCTTGTGCTGCTTGAATCTACAACCAAATCTTGGCACGGTCTTTTGACTTGCTTTCTTTTCATCTCTTCGCGGTCTTCACTCTGGAGCCGTAAAATATGGTGAACCATCACATCATGCGGAGCAGAGCGCTGACTGTGCCTTCTCCAGACACTCCGCAAGTGGGGTCTGGAACGGCTTCGGCGGAGAATCGGCCAAATATCCTGCCCACACGATGCCATATGGGGCCGACTGGAGGAATGGTAAGACAAGATCGAGGACGATGTCGTTCATCGCAAGTCGCGACTCTGTATGATCAGAGGTCCAAATCATCAACATGATGGCGATGAAATGACGGACCACTTGAGGAAGACGCTCTGTCGCAACCAGCAGCAACAACCAAAATTCACCGACCAAACTCATGAACTGCAGCTCGCAGTAGTGAAGAACGAGCGTAAACACGGAGATAGTCCGGACTATAGCGCAACGACTAATCAGTCTCTCGACGTCACGGATGGACAATAACTTGGGAATTTTGCCCACTAGCGCGACGACATCTCACCCAGCAGATCCACACTCACGCGACTTTGCTCCCGGTGGTCTTACGCACGATGCAACACAGTGACGAGAACCGTGACTGGGGCCATTCGGATGGTAGCTACGGATGGCGATGGAACTTCCGTCGGTCGTTAAAAGTGGTCGGACGTGATCGAGTACATAGAGGGCAGGCGCGCCGCCTGTCAGAGGTAGGTCTGTCGTCTTTCGCTCTTTCCCATCCAAGGTCATCTAAGGAACATGCCTTCCATCAAGGCTGCCTTCCTGGCCGCTGCCACTTCTGTAGCAGCTTACGACTACTCACAGCTAGCTGCTAGCAAAGACAACTATGGAGCACCGGTAAGCTTCTCCAGATAACTTACCTAGAGCTCCGCGGTTTCGCTGACTTGAAATTCCTCAGTACCCAGATACCACCTATCCGGGATACGAAAGCCAGTCTCCCGCTGTGCTGAGTGGCAGTTCGAGCTTCCAAGCTTCTCCTCCAAAGTACCCTTCACCATGGATGGATGCCAGCTACGGCGACTGGGCTGGAGCATACCAGAGGGCACACGATTTCGTGAGCCAACTTACACTGGCTGAGAAGGTCAACTTGACTACTGGTACAGGTTGGCAGCTTGAGGCATGTGTTGGCAACACAGGTGGCATTCCAAGACTTGGTTTCCGCGGTCTCTGTCTGCAGGATTCCCCGACCGGCATTCGCATGACGGACTTCAACTCCGTTTTCCCGGCAGGTGTCAACGTTGGTGCCACATGGGATCGCAAACTTGCCTATGCCCGTGGTAAAGCGATGGGCGAGGAGCATCACGGAAAGGGCATTGATGTTCAGCTTGGTGTAAGCATTAGAAAAAGCTTGGCAGGTACTGTGATAACACTGACAATTTCTCTGTAGCCCGTTGCCGGACCTCTTGGTCGTACACCAGAGGGTGGCAGAAACTGGGAAGGCTTCAGTCCTGATCCAGTCCTTACTGGCCAATTGTTCGCCGAGTCCATCAAGGGTATCCAGAGCGCTGGTGTCATTGCAACTGCCAAGCACTATATCATGAACGAGCAAGATCATTTCCGCTTGGTCCCGGACTCCAAGAACTTTGGCTTCAATATCTCTGAGCCTTACTCTGCGAACTTGGATGATGAGACTCTGCACGAGCTTTATCTCTGGCCTTTCGCTGATGGTGTCAAGGCTGGTGTTGGATCAGTCATGTGCGCGGTAAGCGACCTCCATCTGCCCAGTATTCGACCTTTACTGATTGATTTCCCACAGTATAATCAAGTGAATGACAGTCAAAGTTGCCAGAACAGCTATGTGCTTAACTACCTGTTAAAATCGGAGGTAATTTGACCATAAAAATCCCCATATCTCGAAATGCACAAACACTGATTGCTTGACTATCAGCTCGGATTCCAGGGTTTTGTTATGAGCGACTGGCTGGGCACTCACTCTGGTGTTTCCAGTGCATTGGCAGGTCTCGATATGACTATGCCGGGCGAGGCGACAGGTTACAACCAGCTCGACTCCTTCTACGGCACTAACCTCACAGTGGCCGTCCTCAACGGCACTGTTCCAGCATGGAGAATCGACGACATGGCCATGCGCATTATGGCAGCCTTCTTCTACGTGGACGGCCAGGTAGAGCGTGAGCCAGAGAACTTCCAGTCCTGGACGACAGATACCTATGGCCCACTTCACTTCTACACGGGCGAAGGTGGCATCCAGCAGATCAACCAGCATGTCAACGTCCAAGGCGATCACGGCAAGTTGATCCGCCAATGGGGCGCTGAGAGCACTGTACTCCTCAAGAACGTCAACAACACGCTTCCACTGTCCGGCAAGGAGCCACTGACTGCTGTCTTCGGTGAAGATGCTGGCCCAAACCTTTCGGGACCCAACTCATGTTCCGACCGTGGGTGTGACAATGGTACTCTCGGAATGGCTTGGGGCTCTGGGACTGCGGAGTTCCCATACCTTGTTACTCCAGACACGGCAATCCAGAACGAAGTTTTGGCCAATGGCGGTGCATATGAATCCAACCTGGACAACTGGAACCTTGAGCCAATTGGCAAGCTCGCGCGCCGTGCCAACGTCTCCATCGTCTTCGCGAACTCAAACAGTGGCGAGTGGTATCTCGAAGTTGATGGCAACCTTGGTGACCGCAACAACCTGACGTTCTGGCAAGGCGCGGACGAGGCTATCGAGCGTGTTGCAGGCAACTGCAGCAACACAATCCTCGTTGTTCACTCCGTCGGTCCAGTCTTGCTGGAGAAGTACAAGAACCACGAGAACATCACTGCTATCCTATGGGCCGGCGTTCCGGGTCAAGAGAGTGGCAATGCCATCGCTGACGTGCTTTATGGACGTGTCAATCCAGGCGCGAAGCTACCTTTCACTATTGGCAAGAACCGCAAAGATTATGGCGCGGATATCCTGTACTCCGAGACAAACGACTCAGTTCCGCAGGTTAATTTCCAAGAGGGACAGTTCATCGATTACAGGGCTTTCGACAACCACAACACGACTCCTTCGTACGAGTTTGGGTTCGGCCTGTCATTCACGACTTTCAACTACAGCAACCTCGAGATTTCGAAGGTGGAAGCTCCAGCTTACCAGCCTTTCTCCGGCAAGACTAAGCCCGCTCCAACAATTGGCAACTTCTCCACCAAGGCCGAAGACTACGTGTTTCCGGCCAACTTCAGCCGTGTCCGTGGATTCCACTACCCATGGTTGAATTCGACCAACTTCACACTCGCAACTGGTGACCCACATTATGGCCTTAACATCTCCCTCCCCGCGCACTCGCAGGACGGCTCTACTCAGGTGATTCCCAAGGCTGGAGGTGCTCCAGGTGGAAACCCTCGCCTCTATGACGTTCTCTACAACATCACGGCCACCATCACGAACACGGGCAAAGTCGCTGGTTACGAGGTTCCACAGCTGTACATCAGCCGTGGTGGACCTTATGATCCAGTGCGCGAGCTCAGAGGTTTCGAAAAACTCTGGATCGAGCCTGGAGAGAGCAAGACTTTTGCTGTGGGCCTCACGAGAAGGGATATCAGCAGCTGGAGCACCGTGGAACAGGATTGGTTCGTCAGAAACAGCACCAAGAAGGTCTGGGTTGGCAGCTCTAGCAGACAGTTGCCATTGACTACTACACTACCTCAGTAAGCGTCAAGTGGGAAAATCGAAACAGGGTGGAGAAAGCCAACGATCTTTTGTCATGAATCGTTATGTGGAATTTGAGAAATTATCATGAAACTTATGTACAGCTAGATGGTAAAAGTAAAATCATCATGAACTACGCATTCACACCAGTCGCCTGCGACCCGGCAGCCTGCAGGATATACTCGGCAGCCTTCTCCGCAATACCGAATGCTGGCATCTGTGTGTGGCCGCTGTGCACGTACGGCATAATACTGCAGTCCACGACGCGCAAATTCTTGGTTCCGTAGACAATCAGATGCTTATCCACAACGGCGGTAGGATCCTCCCTCTTGCCAATCTTGCACGTTCCGACAGGGTGATATGAAGTCGACGCGTACTTTTGCACATGTGGTTGCCAATCCTCATTGGTCTTATTCTTGTGGTGGTTCGTGCCCGGTGGCCAAGAACCTTTGACGACTTTCTTGGTACCAGCACCTTCCATTACGACTTCGTTGGCCCATCGTACACCTTCGGACATCATGATCAGGTCGCGCTTATCGGAGAGGTAGCGTGGGTCGACATATGGTGGCTCGAAAGGATCTGTGGTTTTGATTTTGACCTCACCGCGAGATTGTTGGCCGCAGAGGAAACAGCACATTGCCATCGCGTATTGGCCTTCCTTGGGCTTGTCGGTGTATTCTGGTGGACCACCGTAGCAAATCGTGTTGAAGAATTCGAGGTTAGGTTGCGTTTTGGTGAGGCCCATTGGGTCACGACCTTCTTCGCGCGGGAGGGCTGCCCATTCGGGGTTCTCCTTGTCGAGACGTTCGCTGAGGCGGGTGAAGCCGAAGGCGCCGAAGGGGAAAGTGGCGAGCCAGCCGGTCTTGTCTTTTAGCCACTCTTTGTGGCCGTTCTCGTACGCTTCTGGGTCGTGGTTTACTCGTGCGTCGTCGGTAAGATCAGGTCCGTCCACTTCGTAGTAGGTGAAGATCAATTGGTGGTCTTGGAGGTTCTGGCCGACAGCAGGAATGTCCTTCAGTACGGGAATGTTGAGGTCTTGGAGAGTTTGCTTTGGACCGAGGCCAGATCGCATGAGGATGGCTGGGCTGCAATAGGTGCCACCGCAAACGATGACTTCTTTGCCTGCTGCCACCGTTACCTTGTTGCCGTTGTCGTCGACGTACTCGACTGCTTTCGCAACCAATTCGCCGTCTGAGCCTGGCTCCAAGATGACTTTGTCGACGGTTGCATTGCACTTGATTGTTACATTAGGCCGCACCTTGTCCTTCGTGATGTAGTCTGCGGCTGTCGTTCGCCAGCCTTGATACGTAGTCCTCATTGCGTGGCCACAGCCATGGGATGCAACGCCAGAAGAGAACATATCAGGAATATATGGAAGTCCTTTGTCTTTGAAGGACTCGAACAAGGCATCAGCGATCGGGATTGGTGGGAGGGCGGGCTCAATGTGTAGAGGTCCTTCGTAACCGTGGGCGTCTTCGTCGTGTGCTACATGAAATAATATCAGTAGAGTAATTGAGAGCATCTTGCGCACTCGTCACTTACAGAACCACTTCTTTGGGTGGAATGTTTCAGCCTAGCTAAACAGTCAATTGGTTGTTCGCGTTGATTTTCATCGCCAGACTGACCTTCTTCATGGCCCTGAACATTTCGTCTCCACTCCATTCTGGAAAGCCCCAGTCGTCGTAATCTTGCTTCACACCACGCACGCAGATGGTTCCATTGGAACCACTGCTACCTCCAAGAAATCTGCCGCGAGGCAGCCGGCATTCCCTATTCTCGAGTCCAGGCTGCGGTGGCGACACAATATTCCAGTCTGTTGGTCCATAATGATTCTTCGTCCAACTGCAACATGATAAGCGCAGGTTAACAAATCATGTAGCTCGCGATACTCACGCTCCAGGCATGTGCACATTGTCCAAATCCTTATTGTCCGACCCTGCCTCAAGGATCAGGATCTTAAGATTCGATTGCTCGGACAATCTTCCAGCCACAACAGGCCCGCAAGTTCCACCTCCACAGATGATGTAGTCATATGTCTCTGACATTTTGATAGCCAGTAAAATGGTTCAAAATAGTTCAATCGAACAGAATAGAAAATTTTCTCACTCGCCTTTGTAAGTATAGTCCCGCGACCCATTCACCTACATTCATATATGCAGAAATGCATTGTACGTACCCAGTCTAGAGCCTCTGAGCTGCAAGCGGGGGTGTGCATAGCTCTCATGCAGGAGCACTAGCAATCGTGCCCATGGGGGCGGGAACGCGGAGCGAGGGTCCTCGGTTGCCGTTCCGAACTTCCAGAAATGGTCAACTAGGGCTTCATTTCGCTATACCATAGTCGAAACCAAGCAGCCAGTCCAGCCGCCCATGGACTCGATTCCTGAAAGTCCAGACTACAGCTACAGACTCGCTTGCAAGAGGCGAGCAATGAGGATACTGGCTGGTACGACTGCTTCTTCATCGATGAATGCGGCAATGTCACCGCGAGAGGCCACTGATTTCTTATCCCCAAAGCCACGTACCCAGCATGCGCCCTGACGAAGATCCATATGCCCGGAGCAGGGAAGGAGGGAGCTGCATGCAATCTCCACAGCCAACCTGGCGAGTAAAATGTGGTACGAGACATTCAGCTTGCTTCTTGTTTCGCACGTCTAGCGCACCATTCGGTCAAAGTTCAACTCCAGGACTGCGGGGTGCGTGTCCTGCGATCGGCACAACACCGTTGACAGGAACGCGGGGCGAGTTCCTGGTACATCGTCACGCTGTAGATGTAGCTCTGGGGATTTTCCTTTTGCAGATCAGAGATGGCGTCACACATCGGCGGACCGGCAGGCGCAAATCGAATGCCTCTTCTCTGACATCGAGCAGATGATGGCCATATGCTACACGTGCGCTGTGGTCAAATCGGCAGACTCAGAGAGTGGGGCCGCATCAGACAGTGGTGAACATGTTAGAGCCTTCAAGGCCAGAGAGAGGTGAGGTTGGTTTGGCGATGTCTTGGCATCGACGGCAGAACTTCGTTGGTGGTGGTGCGACTGGGCAACCACAGCATTCTCTATCTGTATCCATCACAAACGCGCCAACGCTGCGCGATCACCACCCTTCGCCGGCAGCTGCAGTCGCTTCTTTGACTCGGGAACGAACTCGACGCGCGCTCGCACGGCCTCCACGTCCTCGACGCAAATCTTCTTCGTCTTTGCAGCCGGATTGTATCCAAGTCGCTCTCTTCCGTCTCGCACGTGTTCCACCTCCTCCCATTTCACCGCAGCGCGCCCGTCGGAGCGACTTATGATCAGTACGCTTATTACATCTTCGCGGCCCCACGTGTAGAGCAAGCAGTTGTGCGCGTCCACCGGTAGATCGCCTGCCCAGCCCCGGAATTGCCAAACTGCATTCATTGTCAGCGCATGCAGACGCTGCCATGGGCGATCTCATACTCACCGAGCGTGACGAGCGCCGCCAGGCCCGTTGTGCTACGTTCAGACCTCAGCGATCGGGATAGCTCTGAGGTGGCAGCATCGAAACCGGAAAGCGCTCGAGGATTCCTCTCACGCAGGTCGTGCGGTAGGTGCAGCAGCTGGACATCTGTGGGTCTTAACTGCGCCTGTCGTAGTGCGCTACCGACAGCTGTTCTCGCCGTTCGGGAGGGATCCGACGAGCCCAGTGATCGCAAGTGGATTGGACTTGTCAATGCAGAGCCACAGATGCGAATGGAGGAGTCTTTGAGGTACGCGTGGGATGTCAGGAAGAGCTCCGAGACGAGGACAACTCCCACTACGAGTGTCTGTTCGATCATAAGCCATCCTGTCGTGGTCGACTGCCCTTTTCGTGGCTTACCTGGGCCGAGGTCGCACTCGTGGGTGTGTTCTGACAAGGCTTAGTCACTCTAACGGACGTATCTTGTGAATAGCTCACAGTGTCTAGACCAAGAACCAGAGTACAGTCGGATTGTCCAGACCTCATGGACTGCGTTGCTGCGAACAGAGTGGAGCCGTTGTTCACCTCTGATACTGGTGCTCCCTCCAATCCAAACGTGTCGAGAGATCTTGGTGATATTCGAAGCTCATCCTCAAACGACACGATACTCTGGTTTACATCGGTATACGTGATGCCGGCGTCCAGCATTGCTCTCGTTGCAGCTGCAACCACTGCGTCGCTGAGATCTCCATCCTGACTTTCTGCTACGGCCACTCCGGCTATGTGAACTTTCGGGTTCCCCATGATTGCATTGACATAGCAAACAAAAGTCGCATGAAAGTCTTTGCATCAAGTGCCTTTGATTTTACGCGAGCACAACAGCGCTTTGACGCCCCGGCCGGGAGAGAACAAGCTTCATGCGCGTGGCGGGCGTGCGGGGTCGAGATCGGGAACACTTCACTTGCGGGTGATCCCAGAACCCAGGTCTCCAGCCATTGACGTGTCGCCGGCTATCTCTGCGGTATGAGGAAAGGTCGAGGCACAGATCGCAAGCACCACAATCGTCAATAGTAGGCATGTCGTAGCGCAATCCCTCCACTTCGTCGGCAAGCAGATCTCCACCAGCAGACTATTGAAGCTACCACATGTACCTGGAACATCGCCGTCGCGCCAGGTCGTGCTGGTCTCCAGAATAGCGGTGGTTTCCAACAGCCCAGAAATACTGCTCCTCTTGAAACGCAACCTGCAGTGTTCGAAATGGCATCAAGCGAGCAGTCAGAAAACGCTGGGCAAGCTTCACAGGATGAAAGACCACCTTCAATTGTGTACGGACCTTCGGCACCAGTGCCTCTGACACTGACTTTCGCTCAGCTCCTCGATCACAATGCTGAAGTCAGAGGCGACAAACCGGCAGTCATTTCACATCCGCAAGATGGCTTGACATTGTCGTGGGCACAGCTCCGCGAGCGAAGCATAAAACTGGCAAGAGCCATGGCAGCGGATGGTATAAAGAATGGCGACCTGGTGGCCATCTCTCTGGGCAGCAGAGTGGAATATTTCGAGACCTTCTTTGCCTGCACCAGACTTGGAGCCGCACTCGTGCTTCTCAACTACGCGTATGCAGAATCTGAGATGATGGCACTGCTTAAGGATGTTCGACCCAAGATGTTGGTAGCATCTCCTGGCTTCACTTTCTACGACAATACAAAGATCCTCCCCAAAATTGCAGACGAGATACCTGCCATCGAAAAGTTCATAATAATGGATGATCTGGCGCAGAAATACAAATTGTCCGACTCCCTTGCAAGGTCTGCCAAATACGAGGAATACATTGAGCAATACGATGCAGATGCGCAACAACTGCCAGATGTCGACATCTCACCACACGACATGGTCAACGTTCAGTTCACATCAGGATCCACTGGTCTCCCTAAAAGCGTGGCTCTCTCTCATTACAATATTATGAACTGCGGTCGCTACATATGGCAGCAGACACGGATGACAGACGAAGATCGCATTTGCCTGCCTGTGCCGCTCTTCCATTCTTTCGGTATGATTGTTGGTATCAGCTCTAGCACCGTCGGAGGATCCGCTCTTGTCCTTCCCCACGAAATCTTCAATTCTTCCGCAACACTACGATCCATCGAGAAGTACAAATGCACAGCGATCTACGGAGTACCCACCATGTTTGTCACCGAGATGGAGCAGAAGGAGTTTGACTCGATAGATCGATCGACTATCAAGTTTGGCATTATTGCTGGGGCTGCCATGCCGCCAGAGCTTCTGCGCCGGATAGCAACCAAGTTCCCAGTGCCCAGAATCTACACCTGCTATGGAATGACAGAACTATCAAGCTTCATCAGTATGATGCATGAGACAGATCCATATGAGAAACGCATACAGACAGCAGGTAGACTGTTCCCACACTTTATTGCAAAGATTGTCAAGCCGGAGACCGGTGTTGTGCTGCCGTGGGGCGAGAAGGGTGAGATCGTAGCCAGTGGATATGGCCAAATGTCAGAATATTTGAACAACAAGAAGAAGACCGACGAGTCGCTGCGATATCACCCGGAGGATCTCGAGCCTGGTGGTGTTGGGGGACTGGGGGACGGGTGAGGACAAGCCACATTCCCTTTCGTTTCATTACTGACACTCAAACAGCACTGTGCTCAGAAAGTGGATGCACACTGGCGACGAAGGGTATCTCGATCCAGAAGGCTACTTCATCATTTCCGGCCGAATAAAAGATCTTATCATACGCGGAGGAGAGAACATCTCGCCCATGGAGATCGAAGACAGATTGATCGAACACGAATCAATTGCACAAGCTTCGATTGTGGGAGTCGCAGATGAGAAATATGGAGAAGAGTTGGGCGCATTTATCGAGCTAAGAGACGGTTTTTCGGAAAAACGACCGAGCGACGATGTTTTGAGGGCTTTCGTGAGACAGAAGCTGGCACGGTTCAAGGCACCGAGATATTTCTTCTTCCTTGGAGATGGGAAAGCGCCAGATGAATGGCCCAAGACCACCAGCGGCAAGATCAGTAAACCGCATCTGCGAAAGATGGTCGATGATCTCGTCAAGTCATAGATAGCTACATATTGCTAGATGTGCAATTCGAAGCAGAAAGCTGCAACAGACAAGTATTGCTCCAGAATCCATGATCACTCTCCCTGCGCCAACGGGAATCTCCAGAGCACAGTACGATCCAGACTGTATCCCTGATTCCCAAGAGAGACCGTGAAGAATCGCTCCGTTCCTCCGAAAATGGCGAAGTCAGGTGTAGCGAAACATCTTGGCAGGCGACCATTCTACTCGCTAGCTTGAACCATGCTTCAAGCCCTCGACGCACGTTGACCTCGGGGCTGATATGCACGTCCCCGCAGAGCCCGATTGCCTATGATTGAATATAGAAATCTTTAACGATCGTCAGCGAACGTCGAGGCGCGGTCGGTCTACAACAACATTCAATGTCTTTTGCTGTTTCGTGATACACACAACACCGCAAATATGTCTTACGGCGCGAAAATTATCGCCCAGGCACTTCATGACCTGGGTGTCAGGGTCATATTCGGTCTTCCTGGACTGCCGGTGACGGATATTGGACAGGAAGGGCTGTATCTGGGCATGAGATTTATCAGTTTTCGAAATGAGCAGGCTGCAGTATATGCTGCAACGGCATATGGATACTTGACTGGCAGGCCAGGAGTGTGCATATGTGTGGGAGGTCCTGGTATTATTCATGCGATGGCTGGCGTACGTTCCAAAACTAAGAGAGTCAACATTGAAAATATTGACAACGATGTAGATACCACATGCTGCGGCGAACTCTTGGCCATTGCTGGTGCTGGCTGGCTCCAGCGAAACACACAATGCTGGCAGGGGAGCTTTTCAAGAAGTCGATGCTATTTCCATGCTAACACCACATGCCAAAGCAGCAGTACGACCTCCATCTCCAGAATTAGTTCCCAAATTCATTCGAGATGCATATCGAGCTGCATACTTTGGACGACCTGGGCCTGCATTCGTCGACTTGCCTGCGAATTTGATTCTAGGAACATTCGAAGTCCCGCGAAACCAGCTCGTCAAGTTCAGAGAGGCTCCGCTATCAGTGGCGCCGGAGAATAAAATCAAAGAAGCTGTGCAAGTTCTCAAGACCGCCAAAGCACCTTTGGTCGTGATCGGGAAAGGCTCAGCATATGCTCGTGCTGAAAAACATATCAACGCCCTGGTGCAAAAGACCGGCATTCCTTTCGTTCCTACACCTATGGGCAAGGGTGTGATTGCGGACTCTCACCCAAGCAACTACTCTGCAGCACGGTCCACTGCTCTCAAGGAGGCTGATGTTGTGCTCCTGCTTGGCGCCAAATTGAACTGGATCTTATCGTTTGGAGAGGCTCCAAAGTGGAATCCGAAGGTGAAGATCATTCAGGTCGACATCACGGCCGATGAACTGGGCAAGAACGGAGGGACTCCCGAGCTAGGCCTTGTTGGTGATGTAGGGTTAGTCGTTGAACGCATCGTCGAGCACCTCGGAGATTGGAAGTGGCAAGGACAATCGTCTGCGTTCATGAAGAGCCTAAAAGCTGCAAAGACCAGGAACGAGGGCAAGGCTGCGAAGAAGGCCGAGTCTTCGAAGCTGCCCATTTCATTCGAACATTCTTTCGGAATCATCAAGAGCACGCTGAACAGTTTGTCGAATCCTAGCGATGGAGATATTGTGTACGTCTCGGAGGGCGCGAACGCTATGGATATCTCCCGATCGATTTTCACGATGGAACATCCTCGCTTGAAGCTAGACGCAGGAACATATGCCACCATGGGTGTCGGACTCGGTTACGCAATTGCGGCATGGGCAGCATACAACCTACCAAACCCAGAGGGCACAACTGGTGCTCCAGGACGCAAGAAAGTCGTGGCGATTGAGGGAGACAGCGCCTTCGGGTTTTCTGGCATGGAGGTGGAAACAATGGCCCGGTTCCAGATGGACATTTTGATTTTCGTGATGAACAACAGCGGACTGTACCGAGGTGATGCTAACACATCTGAAGAGTGGGAACGCCGCCGCAAGAATACTGTTGCTGGAACCACGCAACAGAAGGGTGCTGGTCTGACCGCTTGGTCACTCGGGTACCAGATAAACTACCAGAAGATCGCAGAAATGGCCGGTGGTATCGGCATCGTTGCTCGAACGCCGGAGGAGTTGAGAAAGGCTACTGAGATCGGCTTCAAGGCCAAGGTGCCGGTGGTTGTGAATGTCTTGATTGATCCGCAGGCTGATCTGTTGATGGTGAGTGCTCATTTCATATGCTCTTTGCGTGTCAAGGGCCAGCTGACAGACGCAGGACTTCTCCTGGCTCGACATGGCACCACCGAAGAAGAAGGAGCAGAAATTGTGAAACGGCCAAACAGGTGATTAGAATCCACGATGGTAATGTGACATGACAAGCAACTCGAGTGCGCGTCTGAAAGTTGGCTTATGGCGTGCTGGGCTCATAGACGCAATATAGATCGCGCTTGCTGTGGCTTGCCATGACTGGTCTTGCTGTCCGCTGATTTATACGATGCTGCTCCAGCGGTCACGGACGGCGGCCATGTTCCTACTGAGAACATCGTGGCGTAATTCAAGATATGCGTGGGAACAGAGCTGCTCGAAAAATTGCGCGTGCAGGCGCGAAAAGAAGCCATGGACGTGCTTGTGTGCGCTGCCGACGGGAGTGCTACTGCAGGAGCCTCAAATCCAGGCCCACTTGCAGGCTTGGCATGGTGGCCTGAGAATATGAGACCACTTCCCTCTTCTTCTTGACTTGCAATCTTCTCTCCATGATCTTGTCATGCCATGCGCTCATTCCGTGTTGTGATTGCGCGACGTCCACATCTAATTCACATCTCATCATGTCGCTTCTCCCGTGAGACAGTCCCGTCTCGACATACACAAGGAACAAAGTACAGGTCGATGTGGCAAGATGTTCATTTCCTGTTCCCATGAGCTGGTATAATTGCCACTTATCTGCAAAATGTGCCAGAGAGCATGCAGCACCGGGATACCGCAGCCGAAAGGTCTCTTGGTAGTCGCGAGTACCTCTGTATGCTCTTCCTCTCATCGCCGGCTGTGTTGTGTCGCTCCGCGGAATGCTCATGAAACCCAAGAAGCCAATGCTCGGCTTACGACGACCTCATGCATGAAATATGGTAAGGCTGAAATGTTCGTTCAGGTTGACTTCATAACTATACACATGCAGTCTCGACTGTTTCGGAGAGATTGAAAATAGTCATTGACTATGGACAAGCATGGGATGAACGTCGTGGATGGGGCCAGCGCCCAGCCAGCGCCTCTGCCATATTCGCACAACACCGAACCCTCGAGCAAAGAGGAACATACAACACAAGCTGCGAACGATGAACCTGAGCATCGCTCCAAATGGAGGCTTTATCCGGCGATGACTGCCCTCTACCTGACTCTGTTTCTCGCGGCATTGGACATCACCAGTCTTGCGACCTCCATTCCCACGATCGCCGCCGAACTCAACTCGGCTGCAGGTTACTCATGGATCGGCGGTGCGTTCCTCATTGCAGACGCTGCAACTGGTCCTATCTGGGCCAAGATGTCCGACATCTTTGGAAGAAAACTCGTCATTTCTTTGTCACTATTGTTTTTTGCGATCGCTAGCGTCATCGGCGCCCTGAGCAATACCATGAACATGCTCATAGCAGCGAGGGCGATCCAAGGCGCTGGCGCCGGGGGGATGGTCTCACTAGTCAATATCACGGTGAGCGACCTGTTCGGCCTCAGGGATGGAAGGGCTCTGATATTGGGCACGCTGGAAGCTGTGTGGGCTGTCGCTGGTGGAGCAGGACCTATGATCGGAGGAGTAATAACAGAAAACATTGGCTGGCGATGGTGAGAAGAGCGTGGCTAACAGTGCTGACTGATGACTGACCAATGTGCAGGAACTTTTGGATCAATCTGCCCATAGTAGCTATCGCTCTCGCGCTGCTTGTCATCTTCCTCGATGTCCACAATCCTAGGACGCCTTTCTGGACTGGAATTGCAGCGGTCGACTGGTACGGCATCTTCGCGTTGCTTGGTGCCATCATTCTTTTGCTTCTCGGATTGAATTTTGGCGGCGTAACGTACGCGTGGGACAGCCCGGAGGTGATCTGTCTGCTTGTCTTTGGCGGCTTGATGATCGGTGTTTTCATTGCCATCGAATGGAAGCTGGCAAGATACCCACTTATGCCACTGCCTCTGTTCCACGACCGATCAAACAACTCTGCCTACCTGGTCGCCTTCACTCACGGCATGAGTTACATCTCGGTGGAATACTACCTACCGCTCTACTTCCAAAGTGTTCGGCAAGCTTCCCCTACAATGTCTGGCGTTCTTGTGCTTCCGGTGACGCTGAGTGAAGGCGTGGTCGGGATAATTGTCGGCATCCTGATTCACAAGACCGGGCGATATCGCGAAATCATATGGGTCGGAAAGCTGATGTTGACCTTAGGCCTGGGTCTTTTCGTCCACCTGGGCGTGTCTTCGGGGATCGCAGAGATCATAATCTTCCAGCTTATTGCGGGAGTGGGATCTGGTCTACTCTTTGAACCACCTTTAATCGCTGTGCAGAACAATGTACAGCAATCTGACACCGCGACAGCTACCGCGACACTTGGTCTTATCCGCAACCTTTCCACCTCGATATCTGTCATCATTGGCGGAGTGGTGTTCTCCAACAGCATGAACAATCGTGCGTCTTGGCTTACGGCTCAAGGGATACCAGAATCTACAGCGGCGGATTATGCTGGCGACAATGCCTCGGCAAATGTTGAGATGATTCCTGATATGGACAACGCGGCCGATCGCGTAGCGGTGCAACAGGCTTTTGCATGGGGGTTACGGAATATGTGGATCACATTCTTGGCTTTCACTGTCGCAGGGTTGGTAGCTGGATTCTTCATCAAGCACAAGAAAATGGATCATGAGCATACGAGAACCAGGACGGGTCTGGAGCATATGACCGACCGGAAGAAGGCCAGAAAGCAGCAGGACGCGGGCTCGCCCCGAGATGACGAAGCGACAGAGAAAGAAGTGGCTTGAGAGTCTTCAAATCCAGGTCTGAGGGAGTTCTGCTACTTGGCATGTCGGAACGCACTTACGAAGGGGAACACTTGTATCTAGTGCGAATTAGCTGTCAGAAGCCACGCTGGTCTCTCTCTCTTCGCAATATCACGAAGAGCTCGTGGATTCTCCACTCACCTTCTCAATATCCCACACGCCGCTCGTGTAGTAAATGTCCTTCTTGATGAGCTCCATGACTTCTTCTTTGGAGTCCGCAACAGCCATCAGGATGCTTCCATTGATCTTCGGGCCTTGACCCTCTTTCAGTGGCTCATCGAGACTTGCTCCACCTAGAACGAAAAGACCAGCTTGTTCATGAGGCTTGATTGCTTCAAGATGTTGACTTCGCAGTACATGTTAGGAGATGACAGGATGCTCGGCACAAGGTGAAAGTGAGACTAACGGTCGGACCTTCATGCGTGCTTCGAGGACGCCTGCTTTGTCCGGGAGAATACACTGCAACGTCAGTCTATGTCGGACAAGATCCAGGAAGGTGTTCAGTATGGCGATACCATCCATTCTTGCTTTCCCATGACTGCAGATGACTTTGAGAAGTGACGAGAGAGGAACCGGGAGCCAGGCGCTGTCGAAAGGTTTCGGAAGGCGTTTCGAACAAGAAGTTGCGTTGACATCGAAGCTGTCGTCCGCGATCTTGAGTTTTGCAATATATCTCGGACGGATGCACAGCCATTGGAGGACCACGCTGTGCAGCTGTGGGGGCGAGTCGTAGAGCCGGAGCCACAGGCTAAAAGATCTACCAGCGGACAGCATCTGCTTGGCATGCGGCTTCCAGGGCAAGTCAGCCGAGCAACTTTTTGAGATCGAAACTTTCCCATTGCAGAAGACGTCTCTATTCACCAACACCATGGCCGCAACGACACCGACGGCGCTGCCTGAAGTGCTGTCCGAGTTCGAGGCAGCTTCAAATGCAGCACTGAACGGGCTTCCAGCAGCGGATGCGATTCTACCACCAGAGGACGGGATTACACTGTTCGACACGAAGAACGAGATCTTCCTTGCATACTTGCAAGCGCTCGCGCTGAGGAATCTGAACGTGATTCGCAGCGTGAAAGCAGGTAGTGATGTGCACAAGGCGCAGAGCTTGAGCGATGAGATCACCAAGAAATTGATCGAGCAGAGAGTGTACCTCGAACGGGGCGTGGGCCCACTGGAGAAGAAGCTCAAGTATGAAGTCGATCGAGTAGTGAAGGTGGCTGATGATGAGGAGCGAAATGTCACTCAAAAGCTGCGACAGGCGGTCAAGGCAAATGGGCATGCGAGGGAGAAAGAGGGTGGAAGTGTGAGCGGGGAATCTGGTTCAGACTCAGACTCGGACAGCGATGGAGAGCTCGCCGGCGACGCAGATGCGTACGTTCGTCCCGACTCATCGAAATTGTTCGGAGGCAAGGAGTCGCAATCAACGGATGCTGTATCTGCAGCTCGAGAAAAGAGTGCTTCAGATGGCGTCTACCGCCCACCACGAATCTCGGCCACTGCCATGCCCACAACCGAGCGGCGGGAAAAAAAGGAACGAGGTCCAGGGCGGTCTGCCACTCTTGACGAGTATGTATCAACAGAGTTGTCTGCGGCGCCACTCGCGCAGCCTAGCATCGGCTCGAATTTGGCAGCTGGCGGCAGGACGAGCAAGAATGCAAGACAGATGAAAGAAGAGGCGGAGAGAAGAGATTACGAAGAGACACATTTGACACGACTGCCGGCTATGAGCAAGAAAGAACGTGCGAAGAAGGGCCTTGGTAGAGCAAGGGACGGAGGCTTCGGCGGAGAAGAATGGAGCAACATAGGTGCCAGCTTGGACCGTATTGGAGACCTGACGAAGCGCAAGGGCAAGGATAGTGCACTGGATAAGAGTAGGAAGCGAAGAGCCGTGGAAGATGGACCACGCGGAGATGGAATTGGCGCAAGCTTTGACACGAAAAAGAGAAGACTGGCAAAGAAGGGAAGGATCTGAGCGAAGATGGCCACCTACGATAGCCTCTTCACTTTGCAATCTCAGTACGGGATCCGACTACTTGATGAACGTGACCCACGCCAAGCGCTACTCTCTGCACTACAGCCATCTTCGAACAGATCTCCGGACTCGCGGTCGGCCTTCTGGCGCCATTGCCAGTCAGCAGATTTCTCCGACCTCTCATGAGAGCCTGGCGATCTCTCCAGCATTCAATTTATGTTCTTCGAGGACGAATGGGAACGCGACACTGCCTCCAAGCTTCGAGCAGACCAGACGACATCCACGGGAATCGTTGGTCAAACCAGCCAAGGTCACGTCAATGAAGCGTGCACTCTCGGGTACGTCTTCGTATGTCAAGACATGATCATCCTCATGACCACCACATTCTCTGGCCGATCGCTCCTCGAGTACGATAGCATATGCTGCACAGATGGCCAGCATATCGCTGTCCAGCATGCCTTCTTGAACTCTGACTCGGCGCAGGAGTTGCAGTGCTTTTCTCCGGATTAATTGATCTCTGCATTTCAGCGCCACCAGGTACACAGGCAGCAAAACACCCTGGCCCATGGTGAAACTGCGTATTCCCTTTTCGTTCTCGCGTTTGCCGTGAACAACGTCTTCGACGTGTGGCAGAGAGTTGATATACTTCTCAGCTAGGTCCAAGATATGCGGGTATGATGTACTGAATCGATCACTCGAACATTCATCTCTGTCTTGTAGAGTGGACACCATGTACCACAAAGCCCAGAACCGGATCTCGAGCAAGAGTCTGATCTGATCAGTGTTCGCACTGTGGGTGGACGTCAGGCTTGCAAGAGCAGAAGACCATGCTGCTGTTGCATCTTGGACCTCCCGCAATTGCCGGCTCACTGCCTCATCTTTGTCAAGATGAACTATGCGTTGATATGAGTGCAGCAAGCACCATGACTGGAATTCGTCTCGCGACTCGCGCTTCACCTCCTTTGCAAACTTCTCCGCCGCAAGCTTCAACAAAGCACCCTGTACGCTCGACGTTCGATTTAACAATGCATCTAGATGAACTCGAGCTTCCTGTAAGCTGCGGAATGCACGTGGTATACTCGCTTCTCTCTCGGATTTCCTGTCACGACAAGTCGCATGCATGTACGGATGCTCATCGCCCAGCCAGGTCGTTTCCCAGTCAAGTCTGACAAATATCTGGGACAGGAAGTCCATTGGTCTGCGAGGCTCTGCTTCCAGTCGTACCACACGATTTGCCGGTCGTTGCCCTGGTCGTCCGAGATGCTCAGACAGAATGCTACAGCCCAGTCGTAGATGCCGCTTCGCCATCTCGTGCTCACATTGCAAAGTCTCGAACGTTACGAACAGGAGACAAGCCAGCAGAACCAGCTCGATCACTTCAGTCGTCTTATGGTGTCGGGAGTCGTTGATGAATCGCTGTATCGCCGACACAGCACGAGTATACTGACTCATCGCAAACTGATGTCGCTCCGTGTCCATCTCGCGCCGGAAACTGATCGCTGGCACTACGCGGCGTGCTCTGTGAATCGCACCCACGGCAACTACAGCATAAGCCATCGCCGGCTCAGAATGGCTGAGCTGCATCACCATCGCTTCCCATGCTGTCGATAAAGAACATCCGGGCACTTGGAAGGCGGTCTGTCTCCGGAAAAAGTCGAAAGCATCTTGCTCTTGAGAAGTGAATCTCAGCGGGAAGTTGTTGAGAACAGCCGTCCCGGGAATAAGTAGACAAGGCTGTTTAGTGGCATTTGCGGTATCTGGAAGTAATGGCCGCGAGACAGCGTGGTCTTCAGCTTGCACAAGGGCGAGAGAGATCTCATATCCAAGACAAGTCCTTCCAGTAGAGGAGCACTTCCTACAGCAGGGTCGCGCCTCATCACACTTGATGCGTCGTTGTCTGAAGGGCATCTCAGCCACTGACAAGATCGACACTTTGACACATCAATGTGGTCACGTACCTGCATGTCCTGCATCCGGTTCTACACATCCATTAAAAAGCAATCAGCTCTCTTGCTCCCGATCGTAGGCGTTGTATGAATTCTTGGATTACCTTGTCTTTGGCTTTTTAGCCTTTTTCCGCGCGGTCGGGACTATCATCGTGACTGATACTCGCCTTTAGATTGATCACATTGGATCGCATGTCATTTTACTCGTGCCCTTGCACTTAACATCTGGATGACGATCAGTCAGGCCTCCCAGGCTGAGAATTATGCTTCAGCTGGAGCAGATCGTGACATAGCTTGAATGCAAGTGCCGATGTGGCATATGAGCGGAATCTCGTTCATTGGCGAATCAGAGGGAGAAGGGAGCGCCACGAGTGAAGTGTATTTCGTGGTCGACAGCATTAGAAGGATTTGAGTCCACCAGCATCCAAAGGACGGCATGTGCACTGGCAGAACAAGCTTGATGAAAGGCTGCTGATCGACCTTGAAAACAAGACGCGTGCTCTGAATGCCGAAATTGAAGTTTTCTCGGATCCCGCCATGTCGTCGGCATGTATAAGAGCAGCCATGAAGGCCTGGCTGGATTTTATCCTCCGTACGTGTGAGGGGTTTGACTGGTATGCTACAAGCACCACGATTCGTGAGCCTTTTCCTCAAGTGACTCAGCCGCGCTGGTGAGGGTATGCAAATGTATGACTGGCCTAATGCTCCAGCTGAGAAGACACGGTCGCATTGTAGAGACCCTCGCCGTTGGTAATACTGATGACCGGCGTGCAGCCATTACTGACTACAGTGATTGTGAGCGACTGTGAAGAAAGCGTAATCGTGGTGCCCTTCCCCGACAGGCCATGGCGGATGTCTGGGAACAGCGGTTCCGGCCATTTGAAAACACGAATTCATCGGGCCCAGAGGGGCTGGAAAGAAGAGCCGAACCACTGATCACAGACTTGATGCGTGTATGGCTGCACCATCGTCCAGTCCGATGATGCTGTGCATTCCTGAAAGAGTGAGACAGTTTGTCACCAAGGAAAGCATCATCTGGATGGATCTCATGATGCAGCAGCTGCCAAGTGCCGAAGTTTAGCCGACTATCACCCCATCAACCTTCTATCACAACATCGTCCTTTTGACTCACTTTTCTATCGAATCGACATGGCTGCATTGAGAAAGGTCATCGCTGCTGCGCTGCTGGGCAGTGCTGTGGCATACGAGCAGCAGCCTCTGCTCTCATCGAGCGGCAAGAAACTACCACTGGTCGAGACCGAGAAGCTGCAGGACGCTATCAGTGGCGATAACCTGCTGGCTAGAGCACAGGATCTATACAAAATCGCTGAGCTCTCATGGCATGAATATAATCACCCCACACGCGTCATCGGCAGTGCTGGTCACCAAGCCACTCTCAAATACATCTGGGCGACAATCGCAAAGCTGGGCGATTACTACAACCTCACCGAGCAGAACTTCCCCGCTTACTCTGGCAATGTGTTTGAATCACGACTGATTCTGGGAGACGAAGTCATTAACAATGCTTCGGCCATGAGCTTGACACCTCCAACTAAGGACAACGAACCTGTTCATGGCCTTTTGGTCGCAGTGGAGAATAGTGGTTGCTCCGCATCGGACTATCCGGCATCTGTCAAAAACAACATTGCATTTATCAAGCGTGGCCAGTGCGCCTTTGGTGACAAGTCACTCAATGCTGGCAAGGCTGGCGCTCTTGCAGCAGTCATCTACAATAATGAAAACGGCACTCTGCATGGAACCATGGGCACTCCAGATCCGCAACATGTTGCAACCTTTGGCATTTCCCTTGAGGAGGCTACTCCAACGCTGGATAAGCTGAAGTCTGGCAAAGAAGCCGATGCGATTGCGTATATTGATGCCGTCGTCAGCACTATCCACACTCAGAACATTGTCGCTCAGACCAGGGATGGTGATCCAGACAACTGTGTGATGCTTGGCGCTCACTCTGACTCTGTTCCTGAAGGACCAGGTATCAATGATGATGGAAGCGGGACAATTTCTCTCCTGGAAGTGGCCAGGGAGTTAACAAACTATACTGTGAACAACTGTGTTCGCTTTGCCTGGTGGGCAGCAGAGGAGGAAGGATTGGTCGGCTCGAACTTTTATTCGTCCACTTTGCCAGAGGAGGAGAACCTCAAAGTCCGCCTGTTCATGGACTACGACATGATGGGAAGCCCCAATTTTGCCTACCAAGTCTACAACGCTACCAACGAAGAGAGTCCGGTCGGAAGCGAACAGCTCAGAGACCTCTATGTCGACTGGTACAAGAAGCATGGACTGAATTACACATTCATTCCATTCGACGGACGCTCGGACTACGACGGCTTTATTCGAGCAGGCATCCCGGCCGGAGGAATCGCAACGGGTGCTGAAGGTATCAAGACGAAAGAAGAGGCGAAGGTCTTCGGCGGCAAAGCTGGAGATTGGTATGATCCATGCTACCACCAGCTCTGTGATGATATCGGAAACGTGAATGTGACTGCATGGGTTGTCAACACAAAGCTCATCGCGCACTCGGTTGCTAAATATGCTGTCAGCCTTGACGACTTTCCAAAGAGAACCGACGCTGAAGTCATGAAGGAGAGTGCATATGTGCAGAACACTAAATATCGTGGCAGCAGATTGTTCATCTGATCGTGAGGCTTGCCGGGTCAGGAGATAGTATGTGCATTATTAGTGCCAACTCATGGCTATTATTGAATATGCTCAAGTACCCATAACACATAGTATACGCTTTGTGAGGGAATGAAATGAGCACCATGCCCTGACTTTGTGTAATCTCACTCGTGTTTATGCCAGCGCGACTGCCAAGCTTCCCGAGAGCAGGGGTCTGTTCAGATAGAGTTGCATGATGGATGCTGCACATGCACGTCAGTTGTGTAGACCTGGACTTGACCGAGCTATCAGAGCTAACGCCGGTCACACGCACCTCGCAAGTACATCAGAAGCGTACTCTGCCCACTCCGCCATTCGTTTTGTCCAGCATCACGACAATGATCTGCGAGCGACCACGATAGTATCCGCTACCATGCCATCCACCTCTCCTGGCACCGCGGCCACTGCTTTCGCGGAGATTCTGCCCGGCACGCCCACAGAATCGCTGCAGGCTACGACGATATTTGTGTATCGCTTCAAACGCTACATTGCTTACATCTCCGGCCAGCAACTCAACATCCTCTCCGGACCCAGCACGCTCGTTCAGGCACTCACATTCCCTCATGAGCTCATTGCAGTTGCAGCAGACGCCAAATCTGGCAAGCTGCTCGTGGCTGGGAAGAAGCAGGCATGGATACTGGAGCCCGTAGCTGAGGGCTGGACAAGGCTGTGGTGGGAAAAGGCATTGCTGTTGCGCCATAAGAAAGGAGAGGAGGAAACCTGGTCAATATGTTGGAGCAACGAGGGAGAAGCATTGCTTGCTGGGAACACGTCCATCACTCTGTTCTCCGCCTTGCCTACATCGCGAACCAGCTCGCCAAGGACTTCCGCAGTAGACGATGTGACAGTGGAAGAGCGTAGACCATTGTGGTCCAAGCCTGTCGCGAGGCCTGTGCAGCAAGCAGCGTGCAGCCCGAGCTCCACTTTGATTGCAACTCGAGCCCGTTATGATCGCCTTGTCAAGATATGGAGGCGTCTGTCGTTCGAGGAAGGCTTGTTCGACCACACATACCTCCCCCATCCGGCTGTTGTAACCCACTTTGAATGGCGGCCACTTGACGAGCACTCCGAGGTCCGGAGAGGCAGCGCGATTAGTAGAAGGCACGACGAGGAGCACGAAGTTCTGTTCACAGTAGCCGCTGACGGCGTACTACGGGTATGGCGCACAGGTGGTACACATGAACTGGACGTGCTGGTCCTGCATACCTCTATCGACTTGGTGGCAGCCATACCGGACTCGCCAAGTATTAGCGCCAACGGCAAGCAACTTGTCACCAAACCTCCACGATGTGTAGTGGTCCTGCCTTCAGATCAGTTCTCTGCGGCCCTCAATGCCGCCATTGGCCTGTCGCTGGATAACAAGATCAGCCATGCTAAAGAGCTCATGAAAGAGCTTGTTTCGAAAGAACTCGATGTAATCATTATTCTTGATGGTCAAGGACGAATGTCCGCCTGGGGCCTCCACAGTGTCGGACACAAACGGCGGCCGGGAACTCCTACTGCTGTACAGCCATTCCACATCGCCCACACCGAGGGGCTACCTCTCAAGCTGCCACCGAATACTCCTACTTTGCCGTTCGCTTGGTTCCAAGATGACAGGATCCACATGCTCATGCAAAACATTGGTAGTGCTGGCGAGATCTCGTGGTGGCATGGTCTGGTTGAGAGCTTCTTCTCAACCTCGGCGTCAGGTGCTGAACGATTGGACTTAGCAAGTACATGGCGTGGCACCGACATCGCCATCTGGAAAGGTGTAGATGAAAATGGAGAGAGCGCTGGGTCACAGAAAGGCAGTATATGGGCGACCGAGCAACACTCAATCACATTGTCTGAAGACGGCAGAGTTGCCATCGCTGAGCAGCAAGACAGCCAACGTGATACTGATGCAGAACGTGTTTTTGAAACAGGTATCACAAATGGTGTCTTGCTGACAGCCAACACAGAAGTCGCAGTACTTCTCGACCCCAACGACAACAAGCTCCTGCTCGTAGATATTCTCAACGGGTATGTTGAGCATTGCCAGGTCCTTGATTCGCCCCCGCGTAGCGCCCAATGCGTCGTACTGGGGTCAAGGCAGAGCGTGGTAGCAATTGCATACGATAATGGTGTCGATGTCTTCGCTCAAGGAAAATACAGAGAAGGAAATCACACCACCAAGTCATGGCACCACATTCGACGCATATCAGTGGCTCATACCGGCCTTGATATCACTGGACTGGCATGGCGATCAGACGGTACACTGGCAATAAAAGCAGGCACTGCCCTGTTCGCAGCTGATGCCAATACTCCTCTCAATGAGCTACAGGAAGAGACGCGTCAGCTGCTAGAGGCCGATGGGGAGGACAGAATAATGCGACTGCCGTCCTTGGCGTCGCAGCTAAGCAGGCCTCTTCCTGTCTGGCATCCGAGCACCATTGAACGGCTTGTATTACACGGCCATGCTCGATCGGCAATATCATTGGTCAAAAGACTTGCCTCGAAACTGAAGTTCTGGGGACCAGGAGACGATCTGGATTCTGTGCTTGGAGAAGATGTCGGCACGCTCATCACACAAGATGACACGCACAAAGGCTGGATTGATAATGAAATCGCAACAAATCTTAAGGAACAGCTCGAGGAGAAGCACTTGCCAGCGATCACGCGAAGCGACCAGAGACGTCTTGAGCATGTCATTCATACCCTGGTCTACCTGCGCGATCACGTCAATGGACTCGATCAAAACGCTTTGTGGTATCTTTTCTCATGGAAATTGCAACTCCTCCTTCATGAAGACAGCTACGGTCAAGCCAATGGCATTGTTAAGGAAAATATAGGCTCTCGCAACAGTGATGCATTTGTGCCTGAGATGTCCTGGCGCGAGATCACTTTTGCATACCACAGCACTTCGCAGCAGCCTCTGCTTGACATTTTGATCCTGCACCACGACAACAAAATTACATGGGATATCGCCCGCCGCCTAGGTATCATGTCGTGGTTGACCGACCGCGAACCATTGCTCCAAGTCTTCGAACAGATGGCTCAGACAGCATACCGCTCATCATCACCTCCAGACCCTGTCAATGCAGCAGTGTACTACCTGGCCTTGCATAAGAAGCAGACGCTTTTGGCTCTGTGGAGGATAGCAACTTGGCATCGTGAGCAAAGATCGACAACGAACTTTCTCAAAAAGGACTTCACTCAGCCTGATGCCAGAACTGCCGCGAAGAAGAATGCGTATGCATTGATGGGCAAAAGACGCTTTCACTACGCCGCAGCCTTCTTCCTGCTTGCAGACGACGCAGCTGATGCGTGCAATGTTCTCGCGGGGCAATGTGACGATGTACAGTTTGCAGTATCAGTTGCAAGGCTATACAGCGGCGACGGCTCTGATGTACTCCATAAGCTGCTAGTGGACCGCGTCATTCCAGATGCGAAACAAGCGGGCAATCGCTGGCTGGTCAGTTGGTGCCATAGTGTACTGCTTGAGAAGAGAGAAGCTGCCGAGAGCCTTGTTGAGCCTTTGGACGGCATGGTGAAGACTTGGGAGCAAGACGACCCAGCATTGATCTTGCTATACAAACAGCTTCGCAAAACGCCCAGTGAGCATGAGCCTAGTGCTGTTGCGCGATCTGCGACGATTCTAGGACGCATGGGCCTGTCTCTTCTCGGAACGGACCTCACCAAGAATTGGACGTTCTCACAGCCTGATCCAGTGTCCAATGCCAGGACGAACGGAGTCACGAATGGTTTCCACGCATCACTGCCCGATCGCTCCATTGCAGAGCCCGAGTCTCCCCGTGCAGAACTCATCGAGCCACCTTCGCTGCTCGACAGCTTTACCAGACCCGAGCCGACCAGGTCCACATCAAAGGACGACCAAGCTGCACGAGAAGCCAAAGCTGCCGAGTTATTGGCGAAGATCAAGGCGAGGAAGAATGCGTCCGCGCCCGAGCCCGAGTCGAAGGCCGACGAGGAGAAGACGAAGAAGAGAGAACCTACGCAGTTCAAAGAACCTGACGCTAATAGTCTGTTGGACTCATTCGGTTTTTGATGATTTGATAGTGTGTGTAAATATGATCGGAGGCTTTGCGAATTGAGAGATTGTAGCGCGGCGTTTCGGGAGACGTGTGTTGAGTAATCGTGTTTGCAATGAAGCATTTTGACTTTTCACTATCACTCTCGTCTCAATCCACACTCACCCGGTGTTGGAGAATGTGGGTTGCAAAGTTAGTCGAGCATGCAGTGAGCGACCAGCAGCTCAACTATAATCCGTCACTTCTAAGACACTGGCAGTAGAAAGTATGATCTTTGAGAACCATTGTTGGCATTAATGTCTTTAAGCTGTAAATTCTATAATTGACGATTCTTCATCGTCGTCGGCCGGATCAGCGCCAGAGTTTTGTTTCCCCTACCCAACAGCGACAACAACAACCAAGTAGAGCTGACCAAAGGTCCAGCCACGCACACACGCGCGATCATCCACATCATGTGCAAAAAGGGAGTTCGGACGTGATGATCATCCGAAAGGCCTGCCTCCGAAATCCTTCTCGCTCCATCTCCTTCTCTTACTCGCGCTCTCCCTCTCTATCAACCAACAAACACCTGTGAGGATACATACATGGGGAGACACACATACACAAAGGATGCCAGTAAAACCCAAAACGTCGAAGCTGCTGTGCGCCGGTCGCGATGCTGTACAAGAAACAGAAACGCCGGAGGATGATGATGTGGGATGGAGGGGTTTGTGTAGGACCACTCCATATGCAGTCGGTACAAAAAATATGCACACACACAAAGGACTTTCGCAACGCAAATGAAACACTTTCATCAGTGTCGTCATGATCCAGGCGGAGAGTTCTCGTGCTTGATCGGGTGGTGTAGCACACCTCGCAAACACATCCTCCCTGTACCTTCCTCCTCTTGTCGTTTCCCGCCTTCTCCGTTTTCGTACTGCCCTAGCCATCGTCGCCAGAGAGCACCGGAGAATCCCGAGTTGTAGTAGAAACTGCTTCCAAGCATGTTGTGCTCACCCCAGCCGAAGGGCGAGTCCCAGAGATTCTTGGGGTAGTTGAATACTTGGTTCATGTACTCCAAGTCCCAATCTCGGTCAAAATATACGGGATGCGGCGCGTAGACTGCTTTTAATCCGTGATGTAATGCCACAGATGGCGGCCACATTTCTGGAAACATTGTGTGTCGGAATCTCCACGTTTCGTGGTGAGCAATATCCAGCAATCGTTTCGATAGTCGTGCTACTGTCACAATGGCGCATCTTCGTGGTGGAGGTGGCAGATCTCGTCGGTAGCCGGTAATATCCCAACTGAATACCCAATTCGTCTGGCTCGGATCGAAGATTGGGTTGAATGTAATGATATCGGCCTCCTCGTCAGTTCCCCAATCGTAGTTGTCCATCTCGTAACTTATCAGAGGTGTCACGCCCTCAGGTGGGTCCAGCATGCCGCCATTCGGGAAATCGCGTACGGGCCCCCAAACTGGAATTGGGCCACTGTCGGTCGGGTTGTTCTTCGGCTTGTCAACGTACTCGACCTCGTTCTCCACAAATTTCGTGAAATTGTCCCAAGTTCCATGGTATTTCGGGATGTAGAAACGTGAGCTTCGCTCCCACATTCCTTTTCGAGGCTGGTTCCGTGCCCATTCGGTGATCTTCTCGTTGAATTGATAGTAATGGCCGGTATATCGAATATCCATCTCCCAGTTCCAGAAGAAATCGTACTCAGGATGTTGCTGGCTAAACCATTGCAGCGCGAAATGTGCACTTCTGTACACACCGTGAATGCTGCTCCCGGCCATGTTGGCGAAGTTATCCGGGAAGGGCTCGGGGTAGTACATTTCCATTTGCTTCTCAGACCAGAGGGTTGCAATGCCCCAGAATTCTTGTGGCACATTTTGTTCCACAATCTGCTGATATACCCGCTCGTCGGCCCAAATCGGAATACTGTCATCCTTGACATGCACCAGCAGATGGACATCATACTCTCCTCCTGATTTCAAGTTCAGTTCAGAGATCATTGCTCGCATAGCGATGATTTGATGAGGTTGGTACTCGTATCCAGTCCATGTGCGCAGAACATACGCTTGCCGGCTCTTCTTCTTTCGTCCACTGATCGGGTCATCCTTGAACCGGGCCTTATTCTTCTCGTAACAACGCTCTTGCGCACTCCCCCAGTCCACGTTGTCGTAGTTCACGTAGCCCATCTGCTCGAAAACCTTCCCACTTCCAGCACTTTCTGCGTTGGCACCGGGACCCATGCCGCCCATGGTCTCGTTGTACCCGTACCCGTAAGGGCCGTATCTTCCAAATCGCTCGAAACACACTCCGTCGTTGAGACCGAGGGTATCGTAATCGCCGTAGAATGGCTCGGCCATGTGCTGTGGAACTCCTGGGTATGCGTACACGTCAGGAACCTCGATTGTCTCCTCCTCGTCAATATAGCAGGTCTGGATGCCTTGGATATTTTTGTAGGGGTCGAACTTGACCGGGTCGATGGGCGGTTCGGGTGACAGTCGCTGGCGGCCCAGTTCTTCTGGACTGACGTAGGTATTGGGCGCACTTTTGTTGTAGGCATTTTCGGGTTGCCATTGCGAGTAGGGTACCAGCGTTCGTATCCCGTTGTAGAAGCCATTGAGGCGTGCGTAGTGCATCCACTCGAATGGCACATCGTTATTCTCGTGCTTTAATGACCATTTTCTATGTTGGTGATAGCCCCCGCCTCCTAGCAGCGCGAGCATGAACAGCGCTGCAAGGGCGAGGTACACAGATCTCGTAAGCGATATCCGGCCAATGCCCCATCGTCTTCGCGCACCATCTCGCCACGGAATCCCGCCTTGCGGCCAGTCGAGCGCGGCAATATTGATGCTGTCGGCAGAGAGTGAGGGTATTTGTTGGTATGCAAAGCTGTGCTTGGAGAAGATTCGCAAAGGATTCCACGTTGTTAACCGCGGGACGGATCGCATAGTTTTGGGAAGCAAATACGAGTGTCCGTCAAACTCTCCGGCATCAGAAGAGCGGCTGCTCTCTGAATGCCACTCCTTCGGCTCCTCCAGCGTGGCCGGCGGTGCAGTAGACTCTTGTTGCAGAGTGTTACTGCGCTGGCGAAGGTTCGACGACGCCACGGTGACGGGAGGCGAGGCGGTCGTATTATACGCTGCGGGGCTCGCTTGTTGCTGAAGGAAGAAGAAATGCCGGGAACGGGAAACTGGCGATTGCGAAGTCGTGAGAAGGAGAAAAGTCGTGGTGGCCGTCGGGCGAGCCCTGTCTCGATGGCGGTTGTGATGGGGGCCGAGTGGGTGGGTAGGGTCTAGCGGTAGCCACACTGCCGCCGCTGCTTGCGCACTTTTGTGATAGCCGGCGCGGGTGAATGCTACAGCTGCGGAGGATGCCCCGTCGTTACACACGCAGTGCGTTCGCGAGCTGCAGGCGGCACAGGAGCGGAGGTCGGCGCGCGGAGGAGGGGTGGTGGTGACGACGACGACAAGACGGATGGAGGAGAACAGAACAGAACAGAGTGGACGAGGGTAGTGCCCAGGAGGGAGAAGCAGCAAGACACGACAAGAGTGGACAAGAAGACGGCGGCGATTGATTGCATCTGACACAAGGACCCCCCATCGCCCACGACTAACCTACGCTCGCCCCCTTCGGCACCTCCTCCTCACTACTCTCCTGCTGCCGCGCACGAATCTCTCACACGCACAACGACCCAGCAGCAGGCCCAGCGCTGTCGAAAACCGCTCGCTGGTCGGGCCAACTCCACCAGAATGAAACCTTGTCCATTCGAAACAGCGTGCAGCCAGCCGACCACGCGCCTTGAAATCCGCTGCGGCTGCCGCTACTGCACCGACCCGGAAGCCAGTTGGCGATGGGAGAGTGCGTGCTCGCGGTGCGTCTGCAGCACAGCAGCAGCAGCCGATCGCCATCTTGCCCGAGCGACATGCCTGCAGCATATCCTGTCTGGCCGTGCCATACGCGCGTCGCGAATGCAGCTGCGCTCTTCGCTCCTAGGAGTCCTGCGTACACCACCGACCCCCATCGCAGCAGTACACCATCTCGACATACCACAGCACGCTGCACAGACGACTCCCGAACCGTTGCGCAGCCGACTTTCGAGAAGCAATCCTTCGCCTCTGCTCAACCATTCTCCCGAGTGGTCGAACGCCTGCACGCCCTCATGCGCCCATGGGCGGCCCGCCTATCTTTAATTCCTTGCCGCACGATGATTCGCTCTGCCGCCGACCAAGCAATGCATGCATCCCCGTCTGGCCCCCCACTCCTCACGCCCTCCTCCCAGTCGTCTTGACATCATGCTAATTTGGCGACACCAGCACGTCAAATCAGATGCAAAATCGCTGGGGCACGCAAGTGACGATAACAGCCTCTCATTGTTTTACCTAGAGAACTGCCCTCACATCGCAAACACTTCGGGAGCGCCAGGGCGTGAAACGGGTGTTTGAGCTAAGGCGGAAAAACCGTTGCGCATCATCGTTGGACGATTACCGTTGCCCTTTGTTGAGGAACGGCTCTTTTGCAGAAAAGCATCCATCTAATTCAGGAGACGGGCCTCGCCCGAGACTGCATAACGCATTTCATCACTATCTTAAGAGTGCAGACGCTATCGATGCTGCACGTGGCCTGCTACATGCATCAGACTATCGAATCTGCAAAATGCCTGGCAGGTTGCATTCTTGGTCTGCATGATGAAATGCTTGTTTCCAGCTCGATCGAGCTCGAGTGCGGTTGGAGCTGGCGCGCTGTGCTCCGTGATGACTGAGTCGTGATGCTTGCTCACATTCGTTGCGGCATCGAACATATTTGTCTGTCGCCCTGCTCATCTTTTTTACGGAGCATCAAACCACAGCTCGTTATCCGTGATTGCTGGTCGGGCCTATGTCCGGGCTTGGCTACGCGCGTCCACCATTTGCGCAAAGCACCAGTCTCACCAAAGCACTGTCCAGGTGCATCGACTGTTGTGCGCTTGTGCAGATCCCGTAGCCCTCCGATATAACACCCGTGCTTCCAATGCGGGCTTTAAGGTGATGAGAAATCTTACTGCTGTCGACGTTTGCGCGTCCCAACGATCGTGTAACATCAGCTCACCAACGAGATGCTTCAGGTTGATAAAGAGACCAGGTTTCCTTCGCGAGTGAAATGCCTGTTCGCGTATCATGCACATTAGTCGCGACAACCGAGCCCATCACTAAATAATCATTCGACACTGTTGATCATTGGAGTTAAAGCGGAGACGACACGCGTATGTTGGGAGTAGGTTCAACTGGACAGGAAGCACAAGCATACAGCGTATTCCAGATCAATCTTGACTGCAGCCTTCACAGAGCCTGGTTGGCCGCCATATAGTGGCATATCCTATTGTAAGCGATTATGCTCACTGCTGTAGGTTTGTTGACAGTCCGAGAATCACTATTCCTACACGAAGCCTGTCAGAGGGAAGAGCCTCGCAGCTTCACTCAATGGCGTGTTTTCAAGCATAGCATATGCCCCGGTTTCAGAGGCCAGAACATGGAGAGATGGATCTCAATTGTTGTGCTTACAGGCCTTTCGTGGTGTCGTCAAGGACACATGCTTTGAGAGCAGGGCTTGCAGCTGGCCTCGGACCGCGACTGACACATGCGGCATTCGCTCTGCTTTTCTGCTCTGTCCGAGACCAGGAGGTAGGCTTGCGTCGCCACTGGCCTGATCGCATGGGATCGAGCAGAATTTCGAGATCAAGTCCGGCCAGGTCCACGCAGTATCAGACTGCCAGCTGAGTATGAAGCATCTCATAGGGTGTCGCGCATCCTCGGTCTGCGCTGCTGCAGATATGCTGTAGCCTGCTGCGTGCTGCGACTAGCACATGGAGTGTGCCGACGCATATTCTTCCACCGAGGCTGACAAGCTCTTGCTCTCGCTGTGCAGGCGATGTGATCGAGGTGGGAATTTGTGCGGACAGGACTATATGCTGGTATCACGGCAAGTTAGCCAGTCCAGCATGGTCGGCACCAGCCCAGGTAGGGCTATAGATGGGCGTTGCAGGAGGAACAGAGCATTGCTGAAAGCGGAGAGAGCCGACTTCGTGACTTTCGCGGAGATTTCGTGAAAGCTTGGCGTTCGCGCTCCACGCACCTCGGCAGGCGGTCGTCAAGAGCAACCCAAGTGCCGGGGACATAATCAGGGAGCAAGACCGCATCCCACTCTTGCCCACCCCTCCAGGCGGTCTCAGAAACGGCCGGCAGGATCGCGAGACTGTTGCATGCGGATGCGTGGTTGCGCCGCGGACAGTGTGTTTGGGAGCGATTCATGACAGCAGCAGCATAAACACACGCGAACAACACCTCCCGATGTAACCACAACACACGATAGTCGGTACTGTGCGGCCATGGCTACAGCTCTGCATAATTCTCCCCTGGCCAATGAGACGGCGAAAGAAAACGGCACTCCTCCTGGACTTCGACTCGAACCACCTGCATCGGTGACACAGCGCTCGCGCAGGTTGCAGCTTCGCAATGCCGGCTTTCGGGGGCCTGCAGTGAGGAAAATCACGCCCAAGTCCTTGCCGGCCATGCCCACGACTGCCCCTGACCTATCGCCATTGTTCACGAAGCAGTCGCAGTCGCAGACTTCAGATGCAGAAAACGTGTCTCCGTCCGGAACACGAGCACGCGACACCTGCGGTCTTATCAATCACGACTCCGCCGGAGTCCTGCAAGACATTGGGAATGCAGCCGACGGCGCTGGTACCCTGCGAGCAAAGCGAGTGAGACAGCGAGTGACTTCCACCGACTTCTACACACCCGAGGTCAAGCACGGCACCTTTGGCGAAAACCTGGGCTCTTCACCTCCAAGCACGACTGTGCAGTCAAATCCCAAGTCACGCTCCATCAGGACACGAGTCTCCAAGATGTCAACCCGGCCACGGCGATCCATTAGTGCAGAGGCCCGTCGCTACGTTGATCATCTCGAAGAGGAGCTCAGCGCTGCGCAGGCGCAGTTGCAGGCAGTCAACTCTCCGAGTGTGACACGAGAGCAATCGTCCAACGTGCGGCACTTGAAGGCAGAAGTGGCTCGGCTCCGAGATGAAGTTGATGAGTGGGAGACACAATTTGACAATCGTCTGCACGAAGAAGTTTCCAAGTCCCACAAAGCGGAGCAAAACCTGAGGGCTCAGCTGCGCTCCGTAGAGGAGGAGTGCGAGATTGCCAAATACCGGATCCATGAGCTTGAAAGCCAACTGCGTACTACGACAGAGGCCCTCGATGCCACGGAAACTGCCAATGTGAACATGGAGAGAAGGATTGAATTCTTCTCCGATCTCATCGCCAGCTCGCCTACGAAGCTCGATCTGCACGCTCAGACACCTGGTCGGCCCGGACATTCGAGACTACCATCCATACTGCCACGTTTGCCAACTGCGACTTCTTTATGCAGATCACCGGAGCGTCAATCATTCACTCGGCCGACATCCCCAATGCAGACCCGCTTTAGCCCAGGGCAGCCCATATCTCCGCATAACGCGATGTTCTCTCCTGACATCCCGTCCTCAGATGAGGATTTCAATCAGTCTGAGCTCTCCGGCTTTGTCAGTAACAGCTCCCACCAGCCCAACGCAAAGAGACCAATGCGGAGAATGCGGCGGTTCGGTGCTGGTAGTCTAGGACCTAAACCGCTCATTCTACCCTCAACGACCCATTTCGAGCACGTTCCAGCTTCAGCGCCGCCCTTTGATAGGGGCGAATATCCGTACGATGCGGCTTTCGACATGAATGCGGACGATGCCGCGTTGGAACCAAGAAGTCCAGTGGTGTATCGTCGTAGGACTGTGAGCAAGACTAGCAGCACTGGGTCGCCTGGGCATCTAGCTGGCTCGCCATTTCCAGAGTATCAGGAGTTGGCCAGCTCCCGTAGACCTGAGACTGGAGTCAATGCGGCTGCGCTTCGCGAGCCCTTGTCGCATTTCCGCAACTCACAATACTCGGACGATGACGACCCACTCCTGGATAGTTTGCTGGAAGAGCACCATGCTGTAACGAGATCTCACGCAAATACGAGTAACTTTGGGTCTCTTGGCTCCGCCACTGGCGCGGCTATCGGGCGCAATCTACTAGACGAGTTGGAGGCTGCGCAAACACTTTCGAGCACAGAACGCTCGTCACGCATGTTCGAATCTGCTGACTCTGCAGGCATGACTGTCGGCTCAAGTTCTAGTCCGTTTGTCTCTGACGCCAGTGGCGAGAGGCCGAGTGAGCGCCCAGAGCGACAGCCAAAAGAACGCCTGTCCTCAGATTCAACTGCGGCACTTCCAACGATGCCTTGCACTCCATCTGTGTCACGGCTGCAGCGCAGCGTCAGCAGTAAGACTCTTGGCGTGCAGTCCATCCGAACCGTTTCGACGCTCGACTCTTTGCGAGACTTCTTCGGCGATGTTTCGGCATCGCCTCTCAGTGTAGCTAAGCACTTGATTGAGAGAGCTCAGGCTCGCATGCGGATTCCTCGACCACTGCTATCTATCCAGTGGTGGCTTGTGGGAGTTTTACTTGGTCCAATGGCCAAGAGACGGTTGATCGCGAGGCAGACTTGCTGCACGCAGTCCAACACGTCAGGGCAGGACCTTCTTGGAGACACAGATTCCAGCATTGCACCTCACGATGGGCTCGACTACGGCCTGCTGTATCAGACGCCGCCGCCGTCCTCCTCGCCTGCCGTTGGAGCCCTTCGAAGTCGTGGCCTTGTTTCCGGCAAGGGCAAGAAGCGGGCGTCGAGCTCGTCTAAGGGACGAGCTAAGAGCTGTCAACACACCCAGCGATGGAAGCACTCGCCACTGTTGTGGTTGAAGTTTAGCATGACTTTGGCTGTTGCTGTTGGCATCGCGTTCAAGGATGGACCTAGCAGCCTCCTGAAGGAAGCGATCTGCAATTGCAAAACAGTGTCGAGCGGAAATTGGAGGCAGACGAAGAGAGACGCGATAGTGTCGCCGAAGGACGAATGACCATGTTGACACGAAAAGACCACGCTTGGGATGGCTTGACAAGAATGATGCACAGAACAGGGATCCTGGGAACTGAATTGGCTATAGCGGCTTTCACGGCATAATGTATGAAGCAATGAAGAATACACGATACGAAATATGAAGACATCAATTCCAGCCATGATCCCGCAGTCAAATACGACTGGCCTTTCCCAAGAGTGGTTCATGTTACACGTCGAATCCACAAAGACGAGGTGCTGAAGTATGGCACATACGACAGACATGGAGGTCCGATTTGATGTCAGCTGTGATCATATCGTCTGCATGGTGCGTGAGAGCTCTCGCACTCTTTTTGTTCATCAGAGCGCATGCAATAATGCTGACTGATACCTCGTGATGCAACAAAAGCACGCCGCGAATCGAAACTAGGTTTGCCTGGGCACGGTTTTCCGGATTGTTCCACAAGCGCACTGATTACCGCATTGAGTAGGTATTCAGAGCATTGATGCATCTATAGCTGACACTGTGGCAGCCACGGGACGAGCAGCGATTGTTAGAGCCTGCAGCTGCGCAATTGTGCCTAGACTGTATATTGTCGCTTGTGGCGGTGTCTGCATGTACTTTATGATTGAGGCTGGATGTCATAAATATGCCGTTGACATTGGATCACGCATGACTGTTCAAACTTATGACCATTCATCCTTGACTCTCTGATCCCAGAGCGTACGTGGGAATGCGCAACACAGTATCGTGGGATGATATTCCAGCTGATGCCTCGGCAGGTCTTGTCTAGCTTACTCACTTCACGCAACGTGCGATCGCATGTCGCACTCGCAAAAGAAGACCACCAATGGCAAGTCGTCGAATGCGCAAAAGTCAGCCCACACCTCACCTTGCAGAGTTCGACCAAGCATACCGCGTTGCTTTGCACCGGAATCAAGCTTGCGGCAAAAGCTTCTTGTAGGCGCCCGCCAACTTCAGCAGATGCAGAACAATGCTGTCTCCAGGCGACAGGCGTCAACATGTTGACGATGGAGGCTCTGGAGATGACAGCATATGCAATTTGTGCACGATCACAGACTCACGAGATGTAGCGATTGCCAGCGACGGTTCCGGTCGGACATTGGAAGTCCTCTAGAAGCCCTACTGCATTGCAGATCGTTGCGAGATACAGCAAGCGCATCGGTGACTGCTTGCCATGTGCTTCAAGCTGTGCGTACCTTCGTCGAAGTTTCTCAGCCACTATTGGATCTGCGTGCAGTACCTCCCCTATGTGGTAGCCTTGCAAGTGGCCGAGGCAGCGAGGGTATTGCGAGGACCAACAATCACTCTATAAGTATGGGTACCTCATTCAGCGACATATGCACCAGCAGATCACCGACACTCCACGCACTTGTCCAGTCACAGCATTGCAAGAACAATGGCGAAAGTTTTTCTAGCTCTCGCGGCCGCGCAGGGCGCCTTCGCCTATCCATGGGTTGCCAATGTACCAGGCGTCGACTCTTCGATGCTTCCGAAACGCTCTGCTCGTATGCAGATGCCGAGAGACTCACCGGATTGCCCGTTCAATGCCAATCATGTTCCAGCTACTCCCATAACCGCTCAGTATCCCTACCTGGGCGCTATCAATGGAAAGCCTGGTACTGGTAAGGGTGGTGTCTTGGTGCCTGCTCCTGGAGATACAGCACATGAGTACCGTGCTCCCAACCCGAAGACGGATATTCGAGGTCCTTGTCCGGGTTTGTTGCACTCGATTGGCTAATTGCTGAGCATTCACTGACAGAAGACAGGTCTGAATGTGGCAGCTAATCATGGATTTCGTAAGTCGGCCTGTTCCCTGATCCGTGTGGCATCGACTGACAACTTTCAGTGGCCCGTGATGGTATCACGACATACAACGAACTCGTTGATGCCCAGCAAAACTTGTACAATGTCGGGTATGATCTGGCCAACCTGCTTGCCATCGCTGGCGTTGGACTCGATGGAGATCTCGTCGGAACCACAAAGTTGTCCATTGGATGTGATGCCAACTCACGTACAGCAACTCCTGGTAATGTGCTTGCGGATGAGCTTGGTCTGAATGGCCACAATCATTTCGAGGCAGACACTTCTTTGACGAGGAACGACTACTTCTTGGCCAATGGCGACAACTATCGATGGAACGCTACCGTAAGCGGAAACAATACAGATCGTTAGAGGCTACATTGCTGACGTTCATTCAGTTGTTCACTCAAATGATGAGCTACTGCCAAGGCAACTGCAACCTCGAACATTTGGCTTTGTACCGAGAGTTGCGATACAACCAGTCGAAGGCTGACAACGGCAATTTCTTCTTCGGACCTGGTTCCTTGCTGCTGTATGGTGCTGCGTCTTTCTTGTACGAGCTTATGCCAACCGCAGGCGGCACTGCTGATGAAGCTGTAAGCATTTGCTGTATGGTTCTTCAACCTCAACGCTGATGTTTTCCCAGACAATGATGTCGTTCTTCGGTGCCGACAAGGTAAATGGACAATACGTCTGGAACGGAGGCGAGCGTATCCCGCCTAACTGGCGCAACCGCGTCGACTCTTACGACAACAACAAGGTCGGCTCTCAGATCATCAGGATGTATGCACTTCATCCAGTACCTTTCGGTGGCAATATTGGCCGCAATAACTTCAATGGCTTGAACTTCAGCACCTACATCCAGGATGGAAAGTTCAATCCCGACACGCCAGCCGATGCGATGTGCCTGATCTATCAAGCACTTACTGGTGGCTTTCCTTCCGAACTTGGACAGGTCATCAATATTCCAGTCGACATCTCTAATGCGATAACGGCGGGTTTGTTGCCTATGGCGAAGAATTTTGGTTGTCCACTGAATCATAATTCGGGTGACAGCGTTTCTGGTGCAGCATGAGAGGATTTCGCGAGCGTCAGTGACTATTTAGAGATCGAGAGCATCATGATTGTCTCATTCGATCAATTTTCAGTACCTCTCTTTCAGCCAACTCACAATTGCTTCACCCGTCTCCTGAGGCTTCTCAAGCATCAACCAATGACTTGCTTGTACTTCCCTCACAGTCACATCTGGCAAAAGACCCTGCGCCTTCAGACCTTCGATCGCGACAGCAGGCGCAAGTGGGTCTTTCAAAGCTGCAATAAACAAGTACGGTACCTTCACGACGTGATTGCCAGACTCCAATGCCTGCTGGTCTCGCTGTAGTGCCAGGCTTTTGACAACTGCCTTGTACCACAACATCGGCGCGCGGAACCCATCCCTCTCAAGTCTGCCGATCCACTGCTTGCGGAATTCGTCGCTCTCGGCATATGGAAGAACAGCCTCTGTACCATCACTTCCATCTTTCAACCACTTCTCGAAGGCATTAGGATAACAGCAAACCTGTTTCATCCTCTCTCCACCTCCATGTAGAGCAGTAAACATACGATCAACGTGCGCATCCATCAACTCGTAGCCTTTATCAGATGTGAAGAGTGGAAAATACCAGCCAGAGCAATATCCCAGGTACTGTTCTTGCATTTGGCGAATTTTTTCGAAATCGAAGGGTTCCGGCGAAGGAGGATTGTGAGCTGTTCCTAGTGTGATTAAGCCAGAGATACGGTCTGGGTGGTATGTAATCAATTTGCTGGATAGGAAGGCGCCGAAATCATGGCCGAGTGTCATTACTTTTTCTAATCTCTCGGCATCGAGTACGGTGATTATGTCTTTGCAGATGGAGTCCGAGGCATAGAGGTTGATGTCGTTGGGTTTGTCTGACAAGCCATAGCCTATGAGATCTGGCGCGAGTACGCCGAAGCCGTTGGGTACGAGATAGTCTCGAGTCAGATTGGCCCAGAGGTCTGAGGAGTCTGGACACCCGTGGCATAGAAGGACAGTGGGCTTGTTGTCTTTAGCTGCGGATGTATAGTAGTTGTACTTGACTCCGCTTGGTGCTTGGTGCGATTTCTGCTCGAGATGGTCCATGGTGCCTATCTGACTGTACTTCACGTGAGAGCTTCAACAATCTGTAGTGACCTTGAAGTTGGGATTCATTGAAGGCTTGTTGTGAACATCTATAGCTTGGAGCTCAGCCGCAGTGGGTCGGCAGGATTCGCCAAGGCTAGTCTGCACTACGAGAGTGGGTGTGAACGAGTGGTGCCTCAGTGGATCATACGGCTATGGGGCGACATCCACGTCGATGTATCAATCGAAAAGTACTGTTGCACGCGGCCCTTAGAAAGGGTAAAATCCCAAGGGACTTGCATTCTCGAACGTGCTTCGCGTTTGTTCGCCTCTTCAAGGTTTATCGTGGAAAACGGGGGAAACGGGGACTCTGAATGCTTCTGTTTGAGATTTGGGGCCTGTGTATGTAACAGCAGCCAGAAATGTCACCAACAATCGAGGAGTGAAGCCGTGTGGCGGAAGAAGGCGAGAGACAAGTTCAGGTTGCAACGGTGGAAGTTGTTTGCCAAAACAAATTACGTCATGAGACACAGGGGCTGTCACTTCACCTCGCCCCATTCTTCTTTCAATCTCCCATTGTTCTACTCTTTGTTTCATCTCTTCACACCACCTTTGGCCATGTATCTCTGCCGTGATGCAGAATTACTCCATGTCAGGTTCGGCGCCGTAGGATAAGGGCCGAAGAAAGCACGCCCAAAACCGTGAATCCTGTCCATGTACCCAACATGCTGTCTTTCAGCATTGACATATGCGTGAGACAGCATTATAGATGAGCAAAGCCATGTTAAACGCAAGTAGCAGACTTGCTTGCGACGAACGGGAGCTTGCGTTCTCATCCGCTCCAACCGCCTCCTGCATCTGCCCGCTGGGCTGACCTCATCTATTTCTTAAGAGCCAGGCAACGTTTGGACAAAGTATTTGAGCTGACACTGGCCTTCGCAAAACTCTGAAGCCGCATTTACTGAAGAAACGCAAAGCATCCTGTTTCCTAATAAATCGCACAATGCCTGTGTTCACATTACCAGTCCTGCTAGTCGCTGAGAGCCTGGACGCCGCCCACAAACAGCCGCAGAATATCAAGCCTGAGCGGAAAGCCCTTCAACACACGGAAAGTTCACGCTGGATTTTTAAAGCCATAATGGCGAAGCTGCTGACACGCCAAATTGAAAGCTTCCTGGTATAAGCGCAGGACTATTGGAACCACAAGCTTTGTTGTGCTGTCCCTCGAGCTGACTTGACAACTACCTCTGCTCGAATCTGAAAGCTCTCTATGGGTGCGTCGTGGCAATTGCGCCGATTGTATCACTCACGGCCATCACTGCATATATCCAATCTCTCGAACATATACACATCATCTTCTGCACCTCATCGGTGGCTGAGAACCCTAACGGTACCTCCAGCTATGGATTCGATATACAACCCTCGGACGAGTCTTCGAGTGATCCTTCACTACTTTCGCATGCTGTTACTTGGAATTCGAGGCCCTCCAAGAACGTCATTGTCTTGGATGCGTGCCCGGCCGGCAAGATCTGCTAGCATGATACTATAGTGAACCATCGGCAGACACAGGGATTGTGCGGGCGTGACTCTCCGATGAGCCTTTCACGCGCGCGCGTGACTGCCACGAACTGCGTTCAAACATCAAAAGCAGACTTCCTCGAGCTCTAGACTCGTCGCAACATTCTCAAAAAAGTCCAGTCTCATCGCAGAACGACTCTTGTCACACTACTTACACATACACCACAACCACCAAAGCTCTCTCAGGCCATCGAGTTCTTGAAAAACCACCGCAAAATGGCTTCCAACGCAAACTTGCAGCAGTCTCGCAAGAACGACGTGACGGATCACGAAATGTCCGACCTGCCTTTTCCTGGCATATCTGCTGTGGTCTTGTCCACCCCCCGAGATGGCAAGTCTCTGTCGTCGAACTTGTCATCATTGTCACTCCAGCCACAGACTCGCAGCACTGCGAATGTAGCATCCAGGCAGCATCCAAGAAGCGATGAAGATGCCCGAAAATCACTCAGCGAGCTGTTGCCCACACCTAGGTACCTCAGCGAGCCAGAATATCTCAATGACGAAGCATTACCTAGGAGCCACTTCATGAATAAGGGATACCACGCGAGCAACTTTGCATCACTACCGCAACCCCGCCGACCAACCGAAACCATCCACGCCAACCAGGAGAACTTGAGCAGAACCGATCTCATCGAACTCGGGACGTCTGAGGCTCTCCGGATATTGCCTGAAGAGTATGCGGCCAAGTACATGCTGCCGCATGAACCGTCTACCATTGGCGGCAATGTCGTCAACAAAGGTGGCTACTTATTCACGGAGGCCGACTTTGAGGGGACGCAGGCCGGGGCCATGGAAGGTAAAGGGATGCAAGGTAGCCCAAGCGAGCGCCCTCTGCCAGCTTTGGACCTCAGTCTCTCAGCGATCGAAGGAATGACAAACTTTGGTGCATGCTTCGTCAATAACGGCATCAACTTTCTGCTTGCCAACCGTGAGGAAAAGGCTGCGGTGTTGCAACTCTTCGCGTCGCACATCAGTCGAGACAAGAACGCTGTATCAAAAGCGTTTGCAAGCAAATCCCAGCACGCCATGGCGCCCGCGCAAGCTGCTGTTATCTTGAGGCAAAAGGTTCAACGCCTTCTGAGCGACCGTGTTCTGACTATCTGCGGCAATACAGTCGTCCCATGTAC
>JAASLG010000013.1:0-74116 GCA_013365235.1 Cercospora sesami
CACCAACTGCCAATACCATTTCAAACCAAGCGAGTATCGTGCTTGTCGCTGGAAGTACGTCAACCATGAGAAATGTGTTCGCGAGATCTTCCGCGAGAACCTAGCCAGCTGCTTCTCGTGTAATGGGGCAGGAAGTACAGAGAAAGAAGGCGAGAAGAAAGAAGATGGAGGAGGAGCAGGAGGAGAAAGTAGTAGTGGGAGCAACAAAGCCGAAGGACGACAGACTCGTGGACCGTTGGGGAAGTAGAACAGAGAGTACCGAGAGCTTTGAGGGGAGGACAGTAGGCTACGAGTTCATGCAGACTCCAGTTCGATTGAGACTGCTTTTAGATTGGACACGCTCTTTCCACGTTCTTCGCGAATTACGTCTCCACCTCGATCATTCGATCAAACAGTAGGCACACAGACATCAACAACAAAGCAGCGCAAAACAAACACAAGCCCAAACACAATCGATATCAGCGTTCCCAGATCATATCTTCACAGAGCCCTGGCCCCATCGATCAATTTTTGTGAATCCTTCTCCTACGTCTTCCACCACACCTCGCCAAGACGTCAGCTGTGCACAATCGCAACCACAGATCAAACTCAAAACGATGTGCTCCTACAAGATCTACCATTACAAATCCTGTCGCCACCACACTCGACCCTTGCACGAGGGAGCTCCCCAGCATAATCCCGCGTGCACACCCACAGTCGGGAACACCATCTTCTGGTCTGCTGGTGAACATTGTCTGAATTGCTGGCTACATTTGAGGGAGCAGAAGAGACTCATGAGGGAGAGACCCGCTGCGTGCGCAAAGGAGGGGACGAGTGATGGGTCCGCCGCAGTCCGTCGCCGTCTCAGACGGGCACCACCCAGAGTGGACGAAGGGTACTGCAGGAAATAAGGGATGGGGGTTTGCACAATAGTTTGTAAATTCTCGCTTGTCAAGCGATGAATGGTGTTGCATTTGGGGTATCTCTTTTGTACAGCGAAACGAGCCGAAGCAAGCAAGCGACGAGCCAGCTAGCTATTGATTATCAAATACACATTGTTTGAAGCTGTAAATTACGTTGCACGTTTCAGCAACAAGTCGTGAAAGCATAATTCATGCTCAGTCCCAACCATCTTCGCCGTCCTCTTCATCGTGCAGGACCTTCGACGAACTGCCCTTTCGCGGACGTCCTCTCTTTCTAGGCGGACCTTTTGCGCCGTCCACCGACTTTCTCTTCTTGCCTCTGGGCCCTGGACTCTTGCTCGCGCTGCCCTCGCTACGGGCGTCGGCGTCGTCCTCCATATCTTCTTCATCGTCTGTGTTGACTTTGACCTCGCTGTCAACCGACATGAGCTCTACAAACGCAGAGCACGTCGAGTGTTGACTGAGAGCATCAGCAGCACCAGCTAGGATGTTGCTGATACGACTCTCGAAGGTATCGATCACTGCTGGTGCGTGAGACGCCTTCGAAGGCTTTGTGGCGGCGTCCTTGACAGCAAGTTTCGGCTTGACGACGTACTTCTTGCATTGCCATAGACGTTGTAGGAAAGCTCGCGTTTCTTGGATGAGAGACAAGATCTGTGCTGAGATGGCGAGCTGTTGCAGACGCGCAGGGTTGATCGCGGCTGGTGGAGCTGCTGGTACCGCTGGCGGCGCAGACGCAATATCATCAGAACCGCCGTTAGGCATCGTTGATGACGTTGGCACCTGTAACCGGAACACCTCGCTTTCGATCATCTGAGCGATTGTGGTGCCCGTGCCTGACACAGCTTTTCCCAAGCAAGAAATAATGTGTAGGACATCGTCAGTCCTCTCATAGTCGAGGAAAGCGATTGCCTCGACAGAGAATCGTACGAACTGTAAGTGTTGCAAAAGATCGGCAACCGCCGTTTTGGTACCAGCGTCGAAGTCCACAGCGGCACCTAGATGCGCAAAGAACTTCTTTCTCGATTTGACGCTGCCAGACTTGAGAATATCCCAGAAATAGTGCAGCTTCGAGGTTGGCGGATGTCCAGTGCATCCAGTAGTGGTCTTCAACACATCTTTCTGGTAACGGAACGCTTCTTCGAAGGATTTCAGCAGCGTCTTCTCCAGCGTGCTCTCGTGTTTCATCCAAGCCTCTTTGTAGGACAGGAATGCCATCTTCGCGATGGACGTGGTAGTACTTGTCTGCAGAGCTACCAGCGCATTCGCAGTCTCCGTTGGTCGCGCAAAACCCTGCGTATTGACGCTGAAGATGATCCTAGCTGCTGTGGTGGCGCTGTCACTGGTAGAAGAGAGTGCAATGCGGACAAACTCAGATGACAGAAATCTCTGCACAAGCGACATCGAAGCTGTGTCGAATCCAGTCGCCTGATAAGTGCCGCCCAGTCGTTGCGTTCCACTCGCAATGCCAGTTCCCAACTCTGGTGCCGGCTCATTGTCATCGCCCTTCTCTCCAGACTTGAAGAAAGTTTCGATGCTACTGAGCAATACTTGCTCCAGGGATGGCTCTCCACCTTGAAATACGAGCTGAATAGCACTGACAACATCAGACCTCATGAAATTGTCTGCGTAGCGCTGACAGATCGCCAGTGTAGCTTCGAGACCAGCTTCACGAACAGACAGATGCTGTTTGGGACTGGTGAAGCGGCAGCAGAGGTCAACCATCATCTCCGCAACGGTATTACCATTGCAAGTCGACAGTTGGGAGGCATTCTTGAAGTCTATCAGTAATGCGTCCAGGTGACATGCTTTGCCAAATTGCCCGATAATCGTCAGGAGCTTGGTGACAGGTTTGACTTTTGCCTGGTATTGCTCTTGACGCATGTCGATTTGCTGGAACTTGGCGACATTTGCCATGGCTGAGATCAGGAATTTCACCAGACGGGTCGTGTTGCCGACAAGACCATCAATGGTCCAAAGACATGGGGCCACAACTGCGATCTCCGAAGACGGAACCGTGTTGACAGACTGTAGGAGACTGGATTGAAGATTGCTGAGGAAATCCGGCTTGAATCCCGACAAGACTGGCAGAGTGTATCGCAGGATTGTGACCACAAAGTGGAAAGTCTCAAGATCATCCGTTGTCTTCAAATTCTTCGCATATGGTTCGAGCAACTCAAGCTGCGTGGTGGTGAAAAGGCCAGGACCAGCCCGAGCGAAGACGGTCAATGCCTGCAAAATGGATCCCTGTGATGGTGCCGCTGGTATCTCATTGTTGTCGATGGTACCTTCGAAGAGTACTGCGACAAATGCCTTGCAGATCTTTGCATTGTCGGTTGCTTGTTTTGATTCCGTCAGAAGGTTCTTGATCAAAGTTTCCAGGACGTTAGCAACGTTATCGCCCAGGTCGACGGTTTGAATGATCAACGCAGCTTGAGACCGCATGCGAAGAGATGCCTCGACAGATTGCTGTGCCTCAGTCTTCATGCCACGGAAAGCCGAGAACCAGATGTCCTCAATCGTGGCTCGGGCAACTTCTGCTACCCCTTCATCGACATCGTGAACGCGCGAGATCATAGCATTGGAAATCCTGGCTCGCACCTGGTTATCTCCCACACGAAGATAGACTTGTTTCAGAAAGGCCATAGCACGCTTGCGAACTGCAGCACTGGTATCAGTGGTGCGCTCGACCACTTTCTCATACACTCTCAGCTCAAGTCTTGGCCGCAACTCAACACATTTTTGGACAAGCATGAGGGCAGAGTCGCGCACGAGTGAGGAAGAGTCTCCAGTGCAGTGCAAAATCTGCTTCAAGACAGTATCGTGGCGATCGAGGACTGCCGGATCTTGTTCGAGAAGGGTTGTAACACTTTTGAGACTGCGGCTTCGCACAGTGGGTTGCTCGCTACGCATAGATGCCAGGATGATTCTGAATATGCGATCAAAGGCTTTGCACAGCTTGGAATTGGCCATGACAATTCTTGCAGCAAGCTTTCCGTGTGCAGTCGCCATCCTAGGGAAAGGGTGGTGATCGTCCAGCCAGTTGATGTCCTGCATTGTTTGCTTAATCTTCACTTGGAGATCGCGAGAGTGTGACGTCGCAGCTTCTTCCGCGTTGCAGACGTGCTCCGCCCACTGCACCAGATGATAGCCGCGTGCAGTGAGCAATTGGGCATCGTCACCAGTGTTACGGTCGTGCAGATACTCCACAACAATCCGGAAAGGGCCCTCGAACGATGTCAACTGGGCTGTGCTGAAATCCCCATTCTCAAGATCCTGCGCGAGTTTGACAAGGTGCTGCGAGACACGGTCGTCTGCATCGGTGTTCTTGGCCATGTCAAACGTGGAGGACAGGAGCTCGGAAATGCCAGATCCAATGGTACCGAGCAGTTCGAGAGCGAGTGTACGTGAAGGAGCAGGGCTTTTGGCATTCTCTGCGATGCCCACAAATTGTGAGACAAGCGCGAGCAGCAGAACTTCTGCGGCTGGCCAAGCGCTGTGGCCAAGCACGTTGATGAAATCATCCACGAAGATATCGAGAAGCTTGCGATATGGCTCTTCGCTGGACTTTGCAGTTTGCGAGGCACGTTGAATGAGGATCTTGACGATATAGCTGGCATACCGCACGGTATCCTGCTGTAATGGCTTGTAAAATGATGGAAGATCCATGGATGTTTTCTTCGGCTTGTGCTTCTTCTTCACTTGAATGCTCTCAGAATCGTCAGATTCAGACTCAGACTCAGAATCAGGAACTTCCGCATCTGCAGCTAGCTCATCTTCCGAGTCGGCCGCTTCCGTATTCATCTGCAATGCTTTCTTACTCGGTGTGGCGCTTGTCTGCACCAAACGCATGAGGAGAGCTGACACGAGCTGAATTGGCTTTGCGTCAACTGGGCGGAATTGGCGAGCACTTTGTTTGTTGGCTGGCAACTTCTCCAATGACATGAGGATCTCGTCGATGATGAAAGTGCGCTGGTCTGTGTACTTCGTGAATATCTTTGAAGTCACGTCCATTGCGAAGCGGCGCATCTGCTCGAATGTCTGTAGTCCCACCGCTGAATCGCGCTCATTGGCGGCGTTCTCCGTGAAGATGAGCAGCTTGCACATGTACTGCAAGCTAGATACGCCCGTTTCGTCCACGTCAGATTTGGCGAAGAGGTCGCCAAGTTGACGCAAGAGCTTGATGGCGGCAGCAACCAGAGCCTGCAGTTCGGAACGGCAGCTAGCCGCGATGGCGAATTTGGGATTGCTCGCGCCGTCTTTCTTTCCTTTCACATCGTCATATAAGCTCGCCCTCTCCTGTACGATCGGAATGATGCACATTTCGACCACTGTCCGAAGCGCCTCGAGAACATTCTTGAGGCAATCCTCCGACTGCAGCTCCCTACGATGGGGACCACCGGTCATGATTCGCATCAACGTCCGAGCAGCAATGAGACCATTCTCAGCATTGGAAAGACGCACAGTCCAATCTATGACATCCTCCTGAGACCAGTCGTCGCCTACACCCAGCGAGCCAGAGTGGAGCGCAGCCAATGACCTCTCGCATATACGCTGCACACGGGTGAGAGTGTCCACCTCAACGTAGTCCAATCGATTGTGTCCCACAACTTTCTTAAAGGCGGTATCGAGTTTGGCCTGAGCATCTGCGCGCAGTATGAGCGCGGGACCCTCCTCTGTGTCGCGAGTGTCGAACAGAGCACTTTCACGCATGGCAACGTCCTCAGACGTGTCCGGTTGCATGTGATCCTCTGCCTCGAATATACACTGGAGCTGGCCCTGCAGCCTCTCCAAATCCTGATCAGCCTTGAGACGTTGGTCGACGTTGACTCGAGATCCATTAGTGAGGTACGCGCTCTGGTTCTTAGCCGTCGTCGCGCTGACGGGAGTAGCATCGTGGATTTGCTGATACTCGGCGCGCTGTGCTGGTGTCATCTTGTTCAAAGATACGTATGCCATAGGTGAAGGCTGCAAAACTCCTGCTATCTCTTTGCCATGTTGTGGTGTGCTTTGCTTCGTGACAGGCATGGAGAGTTCATCCTGCTGACTGGGCCTAGTTGTTTGTTGATGCTGTGACGACTGCGATCGTGGGATCATTGGGACAAGAGGCACGTGGCCTGGCTGAGACTCCCGAACTGGTTGCATGCCTGGTGGCCGCGGCTGGTGAGGTGCAGAGTGCTGCTGTGGCTGCGCAGGGACAGTCTGCAATTGTTGAGGTGGGACATGCTGCGAGGCCGATCGTGACTGTTGCGGTGAAGCTGCAACAGACTGGCCTTGAACAGAAGCTGGAAGCTGCGCTGAGCGGCTTGGAGCAGCCCCAAGTATCACCCTTGGAGTCTTTGGGTCACGCTGCTTTTGCGGCAGAGTCGGACGAGCGGCAGCCTCGCCATGCGGCCTGAGAGGCGCGGCGATTTGTGGCATCTTCGGACCGCTAGAAGATGTCGGTGCTTCTTCTGGCGGGGTAAGATATCTGTATGATATGCTTGCATCGGCGAGGACCATCTCAGCAAATGCACTGAGTGCAGGCTGCGCTGGCGCTTTCGTGGAGGCAGCACCGGAAGACACTCTCTTTGTCTGCTTGAACTCGAACTCAGTAAGATCGTTGCCATTTAGCAGTCGCTTGACATCGTCCAAAGTTTGCTTGCACCGGTTCGAAGCCTGCTCGGCGCTTCTAGCACCGGCAGTAAGTCGTTCGAGTTCGCGGCGCGTGGACTTGACGGTTTCGTCGTTGTGAAAGATTGTTGATGCAGTGTTTGGAAGCGCAAGTGGTGGTGGAATGACATCTGCAAAGGATGTGGAGTTAGTAGTTGAAGCTGGAGTGAAGCAATATCTCGGCCCGCTGATTGGTGGGGTACAAGCGGGACAGGTGAAGGGTGATTGAATATTGTGCACTCACCTGGATTGAAGGGGACAATCGAGCTGAAGGGAGTGTATGGGAGAGCCTCTCGCACCGTCGGGATGTACAGCTTGCCTGCTTGGGAAGTGCTGGCCGCTGGTGCGCGGCCACCCTCCGTTTGCAAGCCATTTGCGCTCCCACCAGCAGCAGTGTGCTGCTGCAGTTGTCGTGGATCTATCGTGCCCGACTCCATCATACCATCGATATCGTGGTATACTTTCTACTTCTTGCCATGTCGTTGAGCGAAGGTTGATCGAGTTCGATCGCAATGCCGCATGCGGAGGTCTGACGGAGGTCTGGAATGCAAGGCGGTGGTCTCTAGAGTGTACTGGGCATTTGTGCCTCAGTGACAACGTCGATGTCTTGAGTATGGTATCTGTCGCGAGACTACGCGTCGAAGATAAGTTTGCAGGGCTCGTGGGAGAGTGGCCGAGATTGAGTGTCGTCCAGGATGGGTTGCTCTTTGGGGAAGTCGCGTTGGAAGTGGCCGCCTCACGCGCTTTCCCGCCCTCGCTTGCAGATCTCCCGCTTGGCAGGGCCGCGGTCCTCGCAGAGCCTCAAGTCTCAGACCCTCACGGTCACACAATGCGACAAGGACCGCAGCACATGTTCACTTGTGCATTGTGGAGCTTTCACATGTAAGCGCATGACGCGTGCTGCAGTGTGCATGCGACAATGATCCCACCTTTCATACAGCAACTTCTTTCAACCAGCGCGGGCCTCTCACGACCATTCATTGAGGCATATTGAAGCCGGATGTGACGACTGCCAGCGCTTCCAACACGCAAGCTACAGTCTTACAGGCGGGCACCTCACAGGCAGTGGTCAAGCTTTGATATCGCCGATAAAGACAGTTTCAATGTGAGCACAGTTGTAGCGTTATGACCCACTAGTAGATGTAGGACACCGTCATATCCCCAGTTTCTGGTCCCTGCAGAACACGGTCAACATTTTTCCGCCTCTGCACTTCGCAACATCACTTCATCATAATAAAGGCGCATCACGACTGTACTCCAAGGAAACTTTTCCAGACCAAGTACTAGCAATCGAAAGAAGACCACACAACATGACCGCTATCGGAGCTCTCGTCTTTTGCAACGACTGCGGTAACCTCCTGGACTCAAATCCCGGGAGGAAAGAATATATCGACTGCGATGTATGCGGCACATCTAATAAAGGTGAGCTTAAAGTTTGATGTTCCGGAGCACAAGTCTGCCACGACCAACTGCCAGCTTACACTCTGCCCATAGACACGTCCTCCAAAGTCGTAACGACCCACAGCAAGCCGAGCGCGTTTCCTTCTACATTGCGCACACGCCTCCGCTCTGACGTTCAAGAAGTAGCTGAAGGTGATATTGCAAAGGTCGAAACCGTCACAGAACAAGAGTGCGAAAAATGCGGCCATCCGGAAGTGCGATTCTACACGCAGCAATTGCGTTCTGCAGATGAAGGTTCAACGGTCTTCTACACATGCCCGAACTGCGGCCACAAATGGAATACGAACAACTGAGACCTTTGCGCTTTCTGAAAAACTTGTTGCGTTCCAAGCGGAAAATTGCGAGTGTCTATAATTTGCTCGCTTTTCTAATTCGGCTGGGTATCTGAAGTGAAGAAGAGGTCTGATGACGATGAAGAAGATTGCCACTGGCCAAAATCATGCCGCAGCTTCGACCTGGCTTGGAACTGTGGCGTACTCCATCTCTCCGTTCTTCTCGAACTCGGCCATATCCAAGGCGACAATAATGCTGTCGCGGACGACTTGCTCTGGATCATTTAGGAACTTTTTCAGTGTGTCCTCTACGCCCTCCTCATCACCCAGACTGCCTAGCGCTTCGGCAGCCTCGTGTCGGACCATGCTTGCCTCCTTGGCGTCACTTAGACATTCCGTCAAAGCGGGTATCGAAGCAGGATGTGAGAGCTGGCCGAAGACGAATGCAATTTCGTGACGGAAGAGGGCCGAGGAGTCCTTGAGGCCGGTCGCGAGAGCTTTGATGGCAGGAACCGCGGTCGGAAGATCAGGCGGCGAAGCAAGATCGCGAAGTGTGAACATGGCTCGATAGCGCTTGAATAATGGCAAACTAGGGTCCATGAGTTTCTTCTGCAGTGCCGGAATATCGGGTTGATCGTCCATGGCTGAAGGTGGAGCGGGGTCTATTGAGGTGAAGTCACTGCATGTTTTGTCAGTAATCGAATCCAGATCTGCACCTGCGCATCACGGCCATACCTCTTCTTCAACTTCTCCTTCTTTCCAGCTTCACTAGTCTCCCACTCGATTCTCGCGATGGCAATCTCGCACGTTTCTCGTACGACTTCCTCTTCTACCTTGTCGTCCCTCCTCTGCTTCAGCAATTCCAAACTCGTCACATCTCCCAGTGCACCCAACGCCTCGGCCGCCTCATGTCTGCACATCGCATCTTCCTGCCTGTCCTCGATCACAGCACGCAGGAATGGTATGGCTTCCGTCTTGCCTGATTGCCCAAGGCAGTATGCGAGTTCATGTTTGAGTAGAGCGGAAGGACTGCTAAAGGCTGCAGCAATGGCTTCGATCGCGGCGGTGGTCTGCGGAGTGGTGGGGGACTGCGATGCGAGATGCTTTAGGGAGAAGAGCGCTCTGAAGCGTTTGGCTAGAGGAACAGATTCTGAAGTGAGATCCTTGCGCAAGATGACGATGCTTTCGTCCGATGTGGCCATTTTTGTCTATGCGATTCGTGAATGCGAAAGTGATTCGATATATTTTTGTGAAAGTCGCGAGATGGAGATGGAGGGGACTTTTTAGTGCATCGGACGCTCGGCGACTGCCCCGCGCCGTGGCTTCCCTCTGCCTCGTCTCGGGGTGTGTAACACTGGTCGACGCTCTGTCTCCCAATGTCAGCATCCCTTCGAAGGCACAGACTTGACGACTTGCGCTCACGAGCGAACCGTATACCACAAATATGCCTCCGATTGATCCATCGACCGGCCAGCCGCTGCCAGAATCCACAATACAGCGCATCCTCTTCACCCATCATCCCGTTCACGTCTATGGCATTCCCCCTCTTACCTCGACCTCCGGCTTCAGTGCCTCATCCTGGACCTCTCCAACCAAGCCTACCGCCCAACAGATCTTCACAGCTCGACTGCAAGTCATTGAGACTTCTCACTCCGAGACCTCACTCCTTAAATGCGCCGTTGTCCTTTCTGACCCCACATCTGGAGATCTCTTTGCCGCAGCGCCATATACCGCCCCCGCCGCAGTGCAACAAGCGAATGACAGTTCTCGATTTTTCGCGATTCGCGTCGTAGGTGAAGGCGGGATGAAGGCGACATTGGGTATTGGCTTTGAGGAAAGGAGTGCGGCGTTCGACTTCGGCATCGCGTTGACGGAGGCGAGGAAAGTCCTGGGCATGAGTGCCACGGGAGAGCAGCAGAATGGAGGGCCGCGAGGCAGGGCTTCAGAGTTGCAGAAAAAGATGGAGGCTGATGCGAAGAAGGACTTTAGTCTGAAAGAAGGCGAAAAGATCGTAGTAAATGTGCCGGGTGCAGCGAAAGGGAGGAGGCAAAAGCCAGAAACAAGTGCAAGTGGAGGGGGTGGTGGTGGTGGTGGTGATGCTGCTGCTCTATTCAGTATTGCTCCACCGCCGCCTGCTGCTGGAACTCCGCAAAACAATCAGCAAAAGACGACGGCCGATGATCAAGTGGAAGGGAAAACAGCTCAAGAGCTAGGCTTTGATGATGGAGAATTTGGCGAGTTTCAGTGAGCCATGCTCATAGCTCTGCTTGATTGTCTTTGATTTGTACATAATGATACCCCGATAGAGCGATCTCATTTCGGCCGCAACAGGACAAATAAAAGGCCCATTATAGCGAAGCCTGACGCTGCGCCTTGCAGCGCGATGTTGGTCACATCGACTTTGCGCATCTGGACAATCCGTTCGGAGAACAGATCGCTCAGCGCATCTTGATAGAACTCCCACATTGATCGCACGGGTTGAGGCTGCTCGGTCGTGGCGGCCTTCCTCTTCGCGATGTCATCCGAGACGTTGGGCACGGCTCCAACCACTTCTGATGCCTCTAGTGGAAGCATCTCTCCAGAGGTAAGTGTCGATGCACTCTCTTGAGTCTCCGCCAGAGGAGCAACATCAAATGGCCGCTCCTCCTCCGCTCTCTTCAATTTCTCAAATTCCTCCAGGCTCCTCAGCTCTGCCTCATCCACTTGCACTCCCTTCTCGCTGACCTCTACCCCCGTTCCCCTTGCTGTCCTCTTCTCCTCGACTGCGGCCTTCTCATCCAACAATCCCTTCACATCCTTCGCGATCTTCTTTCTCCTCCACGGCTCGAAGATGACAATATTCGCCAGTAGCAGAATTATGTTGAACCCCATCAGCCCAAATGTCACCCATGTGGAATTCCTCCTGATGGTATCACTCCAAATCTGCTCTTCATGATACTGCTTTCTCTCCAACCTCTCCAACAAACTTCTCGCTTCTTCGAGTGAATTCTCTGCAACATCGAGGTTTGATTTCGCGGAACTGACACTCTGCTCATTCAGATGCTCTGATCGGACAAGCGACATGTATCGTTCGAGATCTGTCGGCGACCAGCTGCTTTTCCGCTCGAGCAATGCTACGATCTCTCGTTGACTGGCTGTTTGTTGCGCGTAGGCGTCATGGTGAACATTTCGTGCTTCGTCGACAGCGCGTCGGAGTTGTCGGACCTTTTGCTCCTGGGAGGAGATTTCTTTGCGGAGGTTCTCGATGCCTGAGTAGTCGGTCCCTGTGTATTGGTTCACTTGCTGCCCGATACGAGATGCGTGTAAGAGGAGGTTATCGAGGAATTGCGTGAGGCGTTTTTGAACGTCGGAGCGACGGGACTCGGCGTGGGAGGGGAGGGTGGTGGATGACTCGGCAGGAGTTGCTGGAGCCGTTGATGGTGCTGTTACGTTTTGGGGTTGGGAGGATAGAGATGGCTGTGAGTTGGATTCATCCTGCTCTTGGAGTCGTTGCTGTGCCTCAGCTGCTCTGCGCTCTGCCTCGGCCTCCTCGTCGCGCAATCTTTGGGCCTTTTGTTCTGCGCGTAATCGAGCCTCTTCCTCTTCCTTGCGTATGCGAGCAGCATTTTCTTCCTGTATGCGCCGTAAGCGCTCCTCCGTCTTATCGTCTTGCCTTCGCGTCGTGCTCGAGAAGCCACGCGCCCATATCGACAGCGTCCCAATCTTATCTGTCTTCGTAGCCCGAGCCACAGCTTGCCCGCGACATTCTGCACAAGTCCAGGCTGCTCTCGACCTCGGCAGCGTTGCTGTGCTCCATCTTGTGGTGGTCGATGTCCATCGTCCCAGTGTCCTGCCAGCGAAGCTCATCGTATGCAAGTACCAGACACAGCTCCCGACAGCTATCTTTGATCACCTGAATCGGCAAATGGCGATACCGCGAATAGGGTTCAAGGATCAAGCTCGCATTGAGTTTCGGCGCACGTCATTCGCCGAAGTGAAGTGAAACGGCCCCCGACTTTTTTGTTGAGCCGCATGATGTGGGACATCACTCACAATCTTGACAATTTGTGTCTTTGTACCTTCCCCACGACTGTTGCGAAGAATCTCCAAGAAAACACTATTCAAGATGGCAAGCGGAGCCGATCAACTGTATGCTCTCAAGTATCCCTTCAAGGATCCCGAGTTCATCTTCTTTACCGACTTCGATGGAACAATTACCCTGAAGGACAGCAATGATTACATGGTATTTTAAGCAGTCTTGACAGCATGGAGGTTTCGATTGACCGACAATGTAGACAGACAACATAGGCTTCGGCGGCGATCTCCGAAGACAAGGAAACCGAGATGTCCTCGAAGGCAAGGACACTTTCCGGTATGGGTCAAGATAACGTCAAGGAAACAAGCTGTAATATCTGATCATGTTCCAGTGACTCCTTCCGTAAAATGCTAGATTCTGTCAAGAAACCCTTCCCAGAATGTATCGACTACCTGGTAGAGAACATCAAGCTTGACCCAGGCTTCAAGGAGTATTTCGAGTGGTCTCTTGCTCAAGGCATTCCTACTGTCGTTGTCTCATCCGGCATGGAGCCTATCATTCGGGCTATCCTCAAGAACTTGATCGGGCCGGACCACGATAAGCTTGATATCGTCGCCAACGACGTCGAGGCCAGGGAAGGCATGAGCATTGACCAAGAAGGCGGCTGGAAAATCAAGTATCACGATGAGTCGTGAGTCTCGTTACCTTTACACTTCGAGTTCCTCAAAGACGTTCACTGACAGAATCGTAGCGGCTTCGGACATGACAAGTCTCTCACCATCAGGCCATACGCCGATCTCCCAGCAAGCCAGCGCCCCACACTTTTCTACGCAGGTGACGGCGTCTCAGATCTTTCTGCGGCTCGCGAGACAGACCTTCTTTTTGCGAAGAAGGGTCACGATCTCATTCGCTACTGCGCTCGGGAGAACGTGCCATTCACTGTCTTTGAGGACTGGACTGATATCCTCAAGGTGACGAAGCAGATTGTCGCTGGGGAGAAGAGCGTGCAGGATGCTGCTAAGGAGGGGTTTGAGGACTTCAAGTCTGGCAATGCAGGGTTGGAGGCGAACGGACATGCGAAGTAAGGATTGCATGTGGCATAGCATGAAAGATGATGATGCATGAGAAGGCGCAGGTCGCAGAGACGAAGGAATCTCGGACGCCACGATGCATGCTAAACGACTAGACATAGAACGCATAGCCAGAGCTCAACGCTTCTGGGCGCAAGTAGACGACTTCCACATGGATGAGATCTAGACTTCGGACAAGTCCTTCATGAACCTTTCTTTTCACCCGCATTCTGGCATCTCTAAGCAAATGAGGCGTGCTGCCGTGATCAACAGGAGCCTTGATAGGCCGCAAAGCCAGCGACAAAGCTTCAGTTCCGTTCATTCTTCTATTCATGTTTGTCACAAGCCACAAGTTCTGCATGTATGCAGCGCATTCAGCATCTGTACTTCATGATCAAAGCCTTGTTAATAAGTATTACACAATTCCCTTATCGACTCTTCATTTCACTCCTCCTCGCCATTTTCTGCGCCGTTCTCCTCAAACTCGACTGCACCTCTCCCTTGGGGAACGAATCAACGTCATAGTAATTCGGTGCGATATCAAGCAACCACTCTGGCTTCACAGCAGTGACCGTTCGGATATAATTCTTGCTCGTCAGGACGAATTCGTTGTACAGCACCCACTCGCTGTCTTGTCCTAGCACAGTCGAAGGATGCAACAGAACAGACTGATTATCTTTGACCGTAACGTACGTCTTGCCCGAAGTATCCTTCTTGGCGACTTGCATGAAGAAACCGGCACACAGCGCCTTACGGATGTTGGTGTAGTAATTCTTGTCGTTGAAGTCGGTGCTAACGAGTTCGATTTCTTCGCGCTCCATGATGCGTTTCAGCTGCATGCGGACATTGTCTGCTTGTTGCAGAGCACGATAGGACAGGTAGTGGTCATGACACCATTGCTTCGCGTTCTCTTGCGCAGCCGGCCCCTTGAAAGCGTGGTAGACGTTGAGCATTGTGAGATGGTCACCTTCTTCGTGTGTGAAGAGCGCCTTCATCTCGTCAGCTTGCTTTCGCTTTGCCGCCGGACGGGTGAAGACTTGTGGAACACTTAATAATGCCGTCATAGACAGCACTTCATTCGAGCAGTAGAATTCCGGAGAGCTGATCAGCATCACTGCCAGTGCTGGATCGAGGGGGAATTCTGAAGCGAGCTTGCCGAGATGTGTAAGCTCTCCTTCATCATCCAGGCATGCAAGATAGTTCAGCTCCTCCAGAGCACGCATCAACGTTTCTGGTGCAGGCGGATCCATTAGATCGAAGTGGACCAGATCATCAATACCAAGCTTCTTCAACTCCAGGACAGTATTGGCCAAATTTGATCGCAAGATTTCTGGATATGACTGGTCGATGAGCTCCTTTTTGAATGCGCCCTCAGTATACAGGCGGAAGCATTTCCCAGGTCTCGTACGTCCAGCACGACCTGCTCTCTGCTGGGCTGATGCCTTGCTGATGGGAGAAACAAGAAGTGATTCGACACGTATTCGGGGGTTGTAGACCTTTTGTTTGCTAAAACCAGGATCGACCACGTATACGATACCGTCAATGGTCAAAGAGGTTTCAGCAATGTTGGTCGAAACGATGACTTTCCGTCCTGGTCTCCCACCAGCTTGATACGGAGGAGGCGCAGGCTCGAAGATTTTCTGCTGTTGTGCTGGAGGCAAAGAACCATACAGCGGGTATACTTTGAGAGGTCCAGCTCCGGCTTCACGAATCATCTCATCAGCCTCCATGCTGATCTTTCGACAACAGTCTTCGATTTCCTCTTCACCAGTCAGGAACAACAGGACATCTCCCTCTGGTTCTGTAGCATGGATTTGCAACACTGTTCGCAGTGCTGCCTCGACATAATCTCTCTCCGGCTCCGGGGTGTAGAAAATCTCAACGGGATGCGTTCGTCCAGGCACAGCCAGTAAAGGCGCGTTGTTGAAGTACTTCTGGAATTTCTGTGCATCAAGAGTGGCAGACATGATAATGATCTTCAAATCAGGCCTCCTCTTCACAACCTCCTTCAGCAGACCCATCAGGATATCCGTGGCTAGTGTTCTCTCGTGGGCTTCATCGAGTATGATGCAGCTGTACCGCTTCATATCGTGGTCGTTCATTGCCTCTCGCAACAGCATACCATCCGTCATGTACTTCAGGATCGTTTTTTGACTCGTCATGTCTTCGAAACGAATGCTGTATCCGACTTCCTCCCCGAGTTTCACATCCAACTCTTGAGCAACACGCTGAGCCACCGACATTGCAGCTACACGACGAGGCTGCGTACATGCCACCATCTTCCCTTGCATTTGGGGCAGATCGTCATACAGCACGAATTGTGGAATTTGCGTCGTCTTTCCTGAACCAGTCTCTCCGACGAATACCAAGATCTGTGTCTTCTGAAACATGTCCAAGAACTCTTGCCTCTGCGCATGCACGGGAAGATCTCGTCGGACTTTGAGGATGCCAAAGTAACGATCACTTAGTGGCTCGCCAGTGAAGGGATTGCTAGGCCCGTCTTCCGCCATCTTGGCCATAGCCGCCGTCGTTGTGTGCCTCTTCCATGTGCTCACATCACCACTGGCGCCATTGGAGGACGAGTGGCCATTTGCGCCGCCACCGTTCAGGTGCACGCCGCTCGAGGAATCGCTGTCGGTGTACATATGTTGGAGGTATGGATTGTCGCGGTCGTCGGACGTCTTGACACGCTTAAAGCGCGACTTGCGAGGCTTCTCTTCTTCGGCCATATTTGTCGAACGGCAATTGATGTGGTGATGTCGTCGATCGCGTCGCAAAGTTCAGAAAATGTTCAAGCTCGAGTTGGATCACGTTGATGCCTGATGAATGCCTGAACTCAGTCCACCATGGGGAAGAATTTCTGCTTCAAGCAAGCACTACTCGACTCAACTTTGCATTGTGAGGATCTTGCAGCAGCTCGTGGCAAATCGATTCCGAGGTGGTATATCATCTCCGCCAGTATGGCAGATCCAGACCAGGCTCAGAACTTGCCACAAGACATTCCCACCGCACTCTACATCGGACACCATGAGTCGCAAAGAACTGCTGCGGTCACGCCAGAATTGCTGGGCCAAGCAAACCTCGCTGGATATGATATGCTTACTGCTCCTTTGACAACTCCTCACTTTCAGTCACGGGTGCTGACGCGCCTCGAGGAATACGTCAAAGAGATCAAAACGGCCAAGCATGCTGAAGCAGTGCCACTTCCTACCATAGCACCTCTCCTGCCGCAAGACACCGATTTGGGGCCAGATGAGGGCAACATCGCAATCATTGGTGTCGTTAGCCCTTGGATCGATCTTGGATCTCCAGACCCACTTATCGCGCATGTCAGCCGACAAGTCTTCAGTCTCGAGGTTGCCTACGCGGCTTTCGTGGGTATCGGCAATGTTATTGTTCATGGCCCCATTGAAGGTTCGCATCACGTCCAATACGCCCGCGCTATCCTCGAAGGGTTGGGTCTTGGTCCCTATGTCCAACTACAGATCCTCCTCCCGATGACAGGAGAGCTGGAGCTCGAAGGTGCTGAGGGAGCACATCTATCTGAGCTCGCGCGAGAGAAATATATGCCAGTGCCAAGTGAAGAAGACGAGGCTGAGCCAGAGCTGTTCGGCACCTGGGAGACGTGGAATACAATCCGGACCATGGGCCAATACAGCAATAAGCTGACAGTAGGTATGTGCGGCTTCTCCTCTTCGTTTTCATGACCTTTCTCTCGTCTTCTGCTTCCATGTTTTCTCATGGCCCCCAACTAGAGAGCAGCAACTCATGGCAGGTATGGTCAAGCCATGGCAAGCCACAACAAACACTGTTTGCTGACAATGCATTGCCCAGCACTTGAACTTCCGCGCCAACTACCCTCCCTCGAGCTTCAGTCTCGGTGGTTCTCCGAGCCTGTGCGGACACTGGTAATGCCACGAACCACGTTTCTGCGCAATCGAGCTGGCTATCCTGTTCTAGACAAGGGCCATCAGCAGCTACTATCACGATTTCTGCGCCTTAAGTTCGCGCCATGGGTGCTACTGGCCGACGTTGATCCCGTTGAAGGTGCGGTCCACTTACCCGCGACGGATCGACATCCACTGACACTCTTAGCTGCCGAGGATGCACTTGGACAATCAGCACCAGAACCAACGCCAGCAGAAGCAGCATCTGCGGCATCTAAAAGCAAAGCCCTTGATGCTTTGGCTCATCTGCGATACATGCGACGCTTGCAACAAACGCAACCATCACGACCCCCAGTGGAGAAATTCGGTCAAGGCTATCAGGACTACATACAGTCACCCCTCCAGCCTCTGACTGATAATCTGGAGTCTATCACTTACGAGGTCTTCGAGAAGGACCCGGTCAAATACGAATGGTATGAGAGAGCCGTGGCTGCAGCGCTCAAGGACATTCGTGCCAAGCTTGGAGAAGATAAGAGGCCGATTGTCTGCGCAGTTGCAGGAGCTGGAAGAGGCCCGCTTGTCACTCGCGTTCTACGAGCAAGCAAATCTACTGGCATCTCGATCGTACCATGCGCAGTCGAGAAAAATCCTAATGCCCACGTCCTCATTCAACGACGCAACGCCACTGATCCACTCTGGAACAAACAAGTCCTAGTCTACAAATCCGATATGCGAAGTTGGCCAGGTCCGACCATTGACGGAAAGGTCAACAAGGTCGATATCCTTGTATCTGAGCTGCTTGGCTCTTTCGCAGACAACGAACTTTCGCCCGAGTGTCTCGATGGCGTGCAACATGTCCTACATCCCGACTACGGAGTCAACATCCCTCAATCTTACAGCGCACATTTCACCCCAATATCTACACCGCGTCTACACAGCGACCTGCTTAGCCGCAGTGGTGAAGACAAGTGGGAACTTCCTGCTGTTGTCATGCTTCACCAATACGATGACCTGTGCCGCGGACCAAGTCAGAACAACGGGCAAATGCAGTCTGTCGTCTTCCCTGAATTGACACCCGATATCAAAGACGCCTGGGTCTTCTCTCATCCAATTCCTGAATCGATCATCGCTCACGCTTCTCACCGCGCAGGCGGCACTCTGGACGCTGGAGGCTTTACCGGCGGCGACGGCAAGAACGAGCACAACGTCCGCACCTGCCACACCAGATTCAGTGCTAAGAACCGCGGAATATGCCACGGTCTGGCAGGGTATTTCGAGTCCGTCCTCTATGCTCCAGAGGACCGCAAACTCCCGCCTGTCGAGCTCTCCACGAATCCAATCACGATGGACCAAAAGAGCAAGGACATGATCTCTTGGTTCCCAATCTTCTTTCCGCTCAAAACCCCTTTGTATGTTCCAGACGATGCAGAAGTCGAGGTCACGATGTGGAGACAGACAGATGATCGGAAGGTGTGGTACGAGTGGATAGTGGAAGTTTACCAGAAGGTCGGAGGGAAGAGGTGGAAGCTGGGTGGAAGTGTGTTGCATTCGAGTCGAACGAATGGGTGTTTGATGTGAACAGGAGATCGTTCTGAGCCGGAAACAAGAAAGGGCGAATGTCAAGTGTGGCGATATCCATGCGAGAGACTGCATGAGGTATCGGAGACTGTTCCAATACACTGCAGCTGTCAGAGAGCATAGCTTCTCCGAAGAAATGGAGGCTGCCGAGCTTAAGAGTTTGGCCACTCGCAACTGTCCTTCATTTAGGAGAGAACGCCCTCCTGAATACATCTGTTTCTCGAAACTGCGGCAGCAAGCACGGGCATCCCAAAAAGGACTCCGAGACGAAATTCTGCCTAACGCCGCACGAATGCGCTCAGATCTTTGAAACGCACCGGAGACAGACATGCTTTCCGGCGATAGCACAGGCTCGCATCGCTGTAGATCGGATGCGTGAAGCTCGACGTGAGATATCAGCGTGGCGCTGCCGTTTGCCGCGCTTCACTTCGAACTGAGGGGCTTGTGAAAGTGGGTCGATCCGCATCCGCTCCAACTACTTCAACTCAGACAAAGCGTCACCATCTTCAGTCGAACAATGTGCGTCGCCCTACTGGAAACGAAACGAAGAGTATCAAGCAAACATGGCGCCCTCTCCACTCCAGCGGCGCCGTACTCTCTCTACGAAGATGTCGTCTCCTAGTGGTATCCTTCGGCGCCTCGGCAGCTTTTTCTACGGCGGCGATGAGAAGAGAAACGACGGTTCGACTACCGTCAATCCACGTAAAGCAGCCGAATTCGAAGACGTGGGCGCCGTTCCTGCTCCACTCCAGATTGCAGAGAAAGCCACGAGTGCCGGAATGTCAAGCATGAGTGGCGCAGAAATCAACAGAGGTCCGAGTCAGACGGGCGACTATGGCGTACAGGAGAAGAGACTATCCGCGACTCAAAAGAAAAACCGCAACCGCAAAGCGAAGAAAAAGAAGCAAGGCAAAGGTGCCGCACCGGCGCTCGCTGCTGTGACGCCGATCCCACTCCCATATCAAGAGCTGCTACAGCACACCAAAGGCTCGAGGCCACTCTTCTCTGAGCTAGCCGCCGATGAGTCAAAGTACAACGAGTTCATCGCGAACCCCGAAAAACGAGCATCTTTCTTCAACAGCATTTCCGCTCTCACAGAGACCGCGGCTGAGACACTGGCAGCCAGGAGACAAGAAAGCGGCTCAACACTGAAGAAGTCCGCAGACGAGTTGGAGTTTGAGGCGGACCTGGAAACGCTGTGTCGGGAAGGAAAGCAGATGCTCGAGTGGAAAGAGGACATCGATGGATTGTGGGAGCAAGCAGAAGAGATGGGAGTCACAGAGGAGAATCTGGAAGAGTTCATGGGAGAAATGGACTTGTCTGGAGTGACTGACGAGATGTTGAAGAAGCGGTACGTGCTTCGGGGTGAGGAATGGGTTCTGAAGGTCCCGGATGAGGAGGACGTAAAGGAGGCAAAGAAGATGTACGATGGTATGCTGGCGGGAGAATGGCAGGACTTTTTGGGAGTGCCTAGTCCGCCACAGCTGGATGGAGAAGAGACCTTGATCGAGGCAGCGGAGGATCAACTCGCTGAGGCAGTCTCTAGCTCTAGCGTCAAGCCACCCATTCCGAGCAGGATACCGGCGCCGACGTTCCCACTTAGGCACTCATTCACTCGTGACGGTGTGGAATGGCAGGAGCGACCTGGACAAATTCTTCGAAGAATGAGCAAAAGCGATTCACTGAGAGAGCTCGCTGCCACACAGCCTCATGGTACTGGCGAGACAGGTTCAGAGGATCATGCGTCAGATCAAGGCTATGGCACAGGCAGTGATCGACCAGAAACGCCAACAAAGTCCATCACGGCTGAGCGACCAGTGTCATTTCAGGCAGACAGCACAGCAGCGACCACTACACCTCAAGCCGCCGCAGAAGGACTGGAGAGCCTCCCACAGCCTGACAGCCAAGAAATGAGGCGAATCCTAGCGGACGTCTTCCCGGCACTCTTGCCCTACGAATCAGCTCTCGCCTCTCATCAAGAATGGCTCTACAACTTCCGTCGAGCTGAGCAGCCCACCGAGCCCCCATCACCAGTGTCTCATAAATCGAACTCACAGCCGAGCTCGGACGAAGACGCCTCAATTGCATTCCAAGCCAGACGCCAGCCGCTCCTCTCGAAATGTAGAACACCTGACGAAAGACGGGCAGTGCGCGTGGCGAATGGAGATCGCAACTGGCGAAGAATGGCCCCAGGCCTCTCGAGCCCAGAATATGTACATCCAATCGCAGATCGATCACTCAAGGTGCTTGAGCTTGCGAAGGAGGACAGAATAAGGAAGACGGAAGAGGAGGGGACGAAGAGATTGATGAAGAAGTTGAACAGGATGGGGGAATTGAAGCAGAAGGTCCAAGAGCAGACCCTAGGAGAGATCGAGCAATAGTTGCGCAAGTCTTTGGGAAAGATGCTGTTGGTTGATGGTTGGGGTACAGGGCGTCAGACTTGCTTTGGATGGAGCTTTGGGCTACAATCTTTGGCGTGATTGCACGACGACTCGGTTGCGAACGCTTGAGAGTTCCGGTGGGGATATACTCGCTCACGGCAATGAATTGCATTGGCATCGATGTGGCTAGGCGGCTTCCCTATGGCTGGCTATTTTGGGACGTTTCGACCAGGTGAAGTCGACAGGGATCGGTCAGCAGCCAAGACGATTCGCCGAAACTCTTCTTCGTTTCTCTCCTTCTTTACCATGCGTACATCACTCTCTGACAACTGTCACATGCTCATCTAATGGCCGGCTTGGGTACAACATGGCTTCGCCTTACCCACGACGATGGAAACAAGTCTTTCGATGTGGCCAACCGATGCAACTTTCACACACGGCTGAACAGGGGTAAAGCCTGCGGAAGCTTCGTAGACATGATGAGCTATCAAGAGCACTATTGCATGTGAAGGGAAGTCTGGTGTCTTGTGAAAGATGAAGTGAAAAGCAGCTGTGACGCGGCAGTGAATGTGAAGCTGAAGCCTTAAGACAGCAAACACAGGGATTCACCTGTGCCTGCTTTCTGACACATCCTTGGCATCAGACTAACTCCGGCACTTTGCCTTTCCCTCGACACTCCTGATCACCGAAAAGTACTTGACTACAACAACACCTCGACCACCGGCAAAAATGGCGTCTCACCAGCCGCGCCTTCGCTCGCTCGTCCCCACCGCTCTTGCACTACTCGCTTCCTTCGGCGGCACTTCCGCCGCTTCCATCACTCGTCGTCAGTATCAGGATGACCTTCGCCCATGCATCTACTCCACGCAAGTCGTGGCTGAGTGGCCGGTTAGTCCACTCGAGTCTTAGTCTTACCTACTACTGCCTCCCACTGACTCGACATGGGAATAGGACCAAGGTGCTCAGATCACAACGAAATCCCAAAACACCAACTACCACTACACTCCGCTCGTGGTCGTCCAGCCCACCAGTCCCGAGCAAGTCGCAAGTGTCATCAAATGCGTCGCCCAGCGTAACGGTCAAATCAAAGCTTCGACGTTTGGGGGTGGTCATGGTGAGTGCGACTGCAAGCAGCGACATTGAAGCAACCCTAACTGACTCTAGCACAGGCTATGCCTCGTATGCTCTTGGTGGTGCCGATGGTTTCGTAGTCATCGACTCGAGCCGTCTTGCCGGCATCTCTGTCGACAAGGACTCAAAGACTGCCCATGTGTTCATGGGTGCCAAGCTGGGTCCACTCGCTATCGCCATCGGTCAGGAGGGATTCGGCCTTCCTCACGGCACCTGCCCCTCAGTCGGTGTTTTTGGTCACGCTCTGGGTGGCGGCTGGGGTTTCAGCTCTCGCAACTGGGGTTGGCTCCTCGACCACATTGTGGGCATGACTCTCGTCGATCCGACTGGCACCATTCGCAAGCTTTCTGTTACCTCCACTGGCCAAGATGCTGATTTGTGGTGGGCTCTTCGAGGAGCAGGAGCCAACAACTTCGGCGTTGTCACTGACATGACTCTCAAATTGGAAGTCGCCCCGACCCAGGCTGTCAACTGGAATACGACTTTCCCCACTCACGACGAATGTGCTACAGTCTTAAGAGCTGTGACGGCTCTTGCTAACGCTATGGGCCCGAATCAGCTTCCAAAGGAGCTCGGTTTCCAGCTGCTTGGCTACGGAGTAGGTGGCGAGGGCGTTGGAGCATGCAAACTTGCTGGTCAATATCTTGGTCCGATTGGCGAATTCCGCCGCGCAGAGAAGGTCATCCGGGATGATCTGCGTGCAAGCGGCGTTCAGACCACAGACTTCAATGCTGTCGAATTTTCCGGTTGGGTCGAAGCTCTCACGAGCTTGATGGGGGGCAACCTCAATTCACCACCAGTCCAAGTGCCGTACTACGCACAGTCCTTGATCGATGACGGCTCTCCAAGTTACAGCGTATCTGGCTCACAGGCTATCTTCCAAGCTGTGCAAGAGACTGTCAACACTCCGAACGAGGGTACTTCCATTTCTTTCGATCTCAACGGACCGTTCGCGAGAACCAATGGCGAGCAACCGTACGGCAACTCTTCTTTCGCAGTTGGTGGCCACCGAGGATCTACCTTCATGAGTCAAATCTACGTCAACGGCTATCCAGGATTCGACAACATGACTGCCCAAACGCCAGTCAACACTGCTGTGGACAACCTCAATGCGGCTGTGAGAGCCAACGACCCAAGCGGAAACTGGAAGGCGTATGTCAACTACATCGACCCGAGACTGCAGAACTGGGCCCAGATGTACTACGGAGATGCTTTGCAGCGTCTCAAGGACATCAAGAAGCAAGTCGATCCCAACACCATCTTCGACTATCCGCAAGGTCTGGCCCATGCCTAGACTCGAGCTCCATGTCCCCGATGGCTTCTCGCTGCAACAGCGCGGCCAGATAAGGTCGGCATCTTTGCAAGTTCTCCACTTCTCTCTCGCTGCCCAGCGTTAAACGCTATCACTAGCGTGCTTCGTAATGGGTGGCTACGATACACTGAGTGAACCTCACTAGATAGAGGTACATAAACGACAGGCGCTACGCTAGCTTCTTCGAAATGCTGCTCATGAAATTTGTGCTGCTCCTCCATTCCAGCTCTTCTTTTTGAACGTAACCCATGAACCTAATCCTTTAGCAGATGAACGTATCTCTTCTTCTATGAGTCTGGGCCTCAGGCCTCAAGTCAACGATCTGATCAACCGTCGCTACTGCGCTACCAACACCTCCTCCAAAACCTCTCGTCCCGTCGTCACCTCCTCCTCCGCTACATCCTTCGCGGCAGGCGCCAACTTGATCTTCGGAATCGCACAGTTGTCCGTCTCCGCCTGTGTCCCTGCCACTGGCGAATCGTGTTTCTCCTCTTCCCATCCTTGCGACAATTTCAAATGATCCCAACATCCCTTCCACCCCAGATCCTCCCCGAAGAACAATTCCATCTCTTCCTCTCCACTTCTCGTCCCCTCAGTAGGATCGTACACAACTGCTTTCTTCCCCACAACCAAAGCTATCATTGGTGGGACCTCAGGCCACTCGGCCAATTTTCTTGGTGTTCCGTATTGCTCGTGTAGGATTTGTTCGAAAACTGCTTGAGAGGCGTGGTAGCCCATTGCTAGTGCTCCACCGCATCGTTTGATTCCGGACCATTTCGCGATGTCGCCGAGGGCGAGGTGGTGGGCTGTCTTGGGATGGGATTCGGGAAGGAAGCGGAGGAGTGGTGAGATGTTTATGAGGTTTGTTGAGGGGTCTAGAGAGGATGGTGGGAGGTATGAGGCTGTTGGTTCGGGATGTGAGACGGCGTTTATGACGTGGGAGGCCTTCAATGCGGTGCCGTCTGCGAGAGTGAGGCTGTATAGAGGCCGGCCGGAGTCGCTGGGTACGGGGATCGTGGATGTTACGCGTCCGTGGCCGAGGATTACGTTTACACCTGTTTCGCGGAGAAGCTTGAGGGAGGTGGATTTGAAGTCTTCGGGGAGAGGTTCGGCGCTGAGGAGTTCGTTGCGGGATTGGACGAGGGTTACACTCAGTGATGGATAGACGACTTTGAGCTCGGCGGCCATTTCGATTCCGACGGCGCCGCCACCGATGACGACTACGCCTTGGTCGGCGTTTTGTACGAGCTTGACGTGGTCGCTTGTTTCTTGGATGTACTTTTCTTGAGTCAGGCTTTGTGGGACTGTTGGCCATGGTCTCCGAAGTCCTGTGGCTGCGACGACATAGTCATAGGAATGATCTGATGTCTCTCCCGTCTTCACATCTTTGATCGTCGCAGTCATGCGCTCTGGGTCGATTTTTTGTACACTGGCCTGACTGATTCTCACACTAGGATGTTGAAGAGACGGGATATCTGAATATTTATGCCAGAATTTCTTCGCTGCTGTCTCGCTGGCAAACGCAAGTGGCGACCCGATAAGATGGTCTGCGAAACAGATACCTGTCAGCAACATCACCAGCGACGATTTGCAGGATTGACTACTCACAATATCCATCCCTCTCATCCACAATATGCACATCAACAGGCACACCCTTCAACGCCTCAGGAATCGGCGGCGTCTTCTCATAATCCCCTCTCGCCGGTCGGCCCGAACACAAGTCCAAAAGGTTGACCACGAAGGCCATACCTCCGTACGAGCATCCTGCAACAAGAATTCGACGTGGTGTTGTAAGCTCCATTGTAAATAAAAATGTTGATTAGTAGAGAGAGGCGAGGGGAAGGAAGCGATCAGATAAGTGACGGGAAAAGATCAGATAAGGCACATGCAAAAGAGAGATGAAACAAGCAGGTCCCTCCTCTTGTTCTTTGCCAAGAATTGGTGGATCGCGCCAGCAGGAAATCGTACCATTTCGGACCTATCATGGTGGAGAGTTGGTGCCGATGCCGGACTTGGGGACTTGCTTTGGATTTCTTGGCATTTGGGGGACTTCATGTCTTCTTTTTATTGTGAGGGTCGAAGGACTTTGAAATGCTGCTGTCGTTGCTGGTAACAGTTCTTGATTATAAGGCAAGAAGGTTGATACTTGTACCAACGCAAGCAGCAACGAGCGATGGATGCCAATCAACATCCGCTTCATCTGAAGAATTTCTCGTGAAGTATCCACACGAGCATGCATGAGGATGCAGGTCCACTCATCCTAGCTCGCCCAAGAATGCTTTCAAACAACAGCTAGCCATGCTAGCTTCGCAAAATAAACCAGGCGAAAGGACGACGCTCAAACCAAGAACTTCACGGCTGCTAAGCAAGACTTGAAAGAACTGTGCAAAGCAAGTCAAAGAACCTCTTCCTCCAAGTTCTGAGGCCAAAATTCAACCGCTTTTGACCGAACTTCACCCTCAAACTGTTATTTTGCCGCTTCAAGAAACTCATCTGCGAAACGCTTCACTTACCTGCATATTCCTCACTCTTCTACGAGCACACTGTCGTCGCGGCGCATTCTCTCAAGACTGGAATCGTGCGCATGAGGTGACTTACCCGATTCAGTGGAGTTGAGTGCAGCTGAAGGAGTGTTGCCTTCCGCATTGCGTATGTCCGGCGCTTTGTGCGCCTCCGAGGGCGTAGGTATCTGGGCTTCGTAGGCCGCAGCTGGTGCGTTGCTAGAAATGGGACTGAATATCCTGGTGCGCTTGTGAGTTGACGTGCTGGCGCTTGAAGACGTGCGACGCTTCATGCCCATCTGAGCGCGCTGGAAGGCGGCAGTGATAGCCAAGCCATTTTGATCAGAAGCTGTAGGTGTGTCAAGCTCGATCGACGGCAGCACTTGAGCAGCTGATGTGAGGGTAGCAGGTCGCTGGTCCTCGCCGTGGTTGCTGATCGAGACTCCACCATAGTATCCATCAAAATCGAAAAGCTCCTCGAGAGTGAGATCGATCTCATCTGAAGCCGCGCCAGCACTTCCCTCATCTCGAGCCTTCAGGCCTCCAGTCTCGACTCGTCCGTTTCCTGGCGCTCGCACGAAGTTTGGCCACATAGCTTCAAGCGGCACGTATTTCTCGCCTGGCGCGATCAAAGGAGGGAGACTCAGCGCCGTGTCAAAATCGCCACTCCACTCGACAGTCATCCAACACCAGGCCGCAACGTCTTGTCTTCTGGCTGCGTTCTTCCTTAATAGTTGCCGGTAGTCTCGCAAGTTCTGCAATTCCTGTCTTGTTATGCGCGAGGTGACAAAGACCTTCCTTCTGTTCACGTTGAGCGAGAGATACCACCATTTGCTGAACGGCATGTCACGGTTCCAGAGCCATCGCTGTGTGCGGAGGCATTGGTTTTGGGCTTGGGATATTGCGAGCGCGAATCCAGTTTCCGTGTCCTGCTCGCTCAGGGGTTGGAACCAGACGTTGAAGTCTGCTCGTGAGACGGGGTTGTCCATGCGTGGATCCTCGAGCATCAGGATCTCGCCCATTCTTTGATAGCAGTGTGTTTGACGTTATCCAATGTTGCTGCGTGGAATTCTACTCGAACTCAGAGGGGAGCGCGAGGCGCGCAGTGTTGTGATGGCAGCGCAACGCGTTGTTTGCTCCCCCGTTGCCATGGCGTTAAAGTGAATATGGCCCCACACGTTGGAGCTCTTCTTCACATGCGCGTTTGCAACCGCTCGCGAACTCTCTGCGCGTTCGTTACCCCGACTTCAACAACCACCTTCCACCAGTCGGAATCTGCTCCAGCGCCCACGGCAACCACAATTCGAAACGGAAGCTCGAGTCTCTGCGTGCCCGACTCTGTCGCGATGGCATCCCCAGACAAGCAAGACTCCTCAATTCAGCCTGGTGCTGACGAGAGCATCGAGCTCAGTGAGCGCATCCAAACGCTTCCGCAAGAACTGCAAGACGAGATCTTCAACTTGACAGTCGCGATCGAGCCGGCTGAGGCGGTGATCAACAAGTCGCTCAACCCGCCGTGGCAACTCAGCATCGATCAAGCCACCCGCCGGAAAGTAGCTCAGCAGTACTACAGCACCACGACTTTCGTCGTTGAAGACGTTGCCGATGATCAAATCCTCAAGGATTGGCTCACGTCCCTGCCCACAGAACATAGGCACCTCATATCGGAAATCAGACTGTTCGCGAACGACAACACCACGTATGATCCCTACATACTTGGCAACTTAGCGCACCTCGCCTGTGTGAGTACTTGGCTAGGTCACAACCGCGAGGTCATAAGTGACGACTTGGGCATGATAGACAGCGTCTTCAAGATTAAATTCGTCGGAAAACATAGCCAAGGAGATGCGTGCGTCAAGTGGGTCTCGGCTGAAGAAGGGATGAGACTGATTGCATGGTATGTGTCGTCGAATTGGGGTGGGATGCTGCAGAAACCGAAAACTGACACAATTCAGGTTCTGATGCATGCGTCGCTCGCCGCCATTGAAGGCGAAGAATGAGGCCGCTGATAGATGCCGATCTGCTGGGAGCGTCGTCGAACGAAGCCAAGTTCAAGATGAGACTGGAGTGGCGCAAGTTCCCAACGGCGGGTAAACGAGACGCAAGTATTCGGGACAGGGCGACAGGCCCTACTGAAGTCTGCCGTGTGCAATGAGCTCAGTCCATAACGCCAGTGAGGCGGTTATGCATGAACGCATGGGACTGATATGAGCGGAGAACTGCACTTCGGCTTTCTGTCATTCTGGTTACTATCGCCACAACGATGGTTGAAAAGCGCCATGAACCGAATGTGGCAGGAGTTCCTTCCAATTAGTGAGCTCACAAGGCTGCTGAATCAATTAATTCAAAGAGCTTCCATACCTTCCCTACCAGTTCATTGGAGTCACAATCCTCGCACCAGCGGCGTCCATCTGTCTCTGATCACTCTCCATTTGTCGCCTTGCACCAGATTTGACTTGATCCCAAGCCCAAGTGGCCGTGCCTGTCACCGCCCCCTCGATAGCCTCATTCATATCATCCCACCATCCCTCAGCCTTCAGCTCTTCCAATGGCCGAGCCATGGTAGCAACGAGATATTGCTCTTCAAGGGCGGCTCTAAGAACGAAAGCCTGAGTGATTCGTATGATTCCCTCCTGGAAACCCGCGGTTTCCTCCATGCTACTTTCTGCTCCTGCGGCTCTCGGCAGAACCCAGTTGACTCCTTGGACGACAGGATTGATCACGGCACCCGTGACAGCGTTCGCCGCGGCGTTTGCGGCATTTTCGGTAGCATTTCCCACTTTGTTCCCGGCGTCTACGATAGTATCTGCCACCTTGTTCGCAGCGTCCCCAACAGTATTCGCTACACTGTTTGCAGCGTCTCCGACAGTATTCACGACGCCGTTCGCGGCGTCTCCAACAGTATTGGCCACGTTGCTCGCGGCGTCTCCGACAGCGCTGGCGGCATCCTTGAATGGCTGCGTGATGTCGTCCCAGAACCCCTCTGAGAATGATTTCGTGACACCATTGGAACGATTTCCAACCTTCAATGCAGTCCCGAACCAGCCTTCAGGCTTGGATACAGTGCTCGCAAACGCGTTCATGACGCCAGCGATGAGGACATCGTCGAAGAAGCCTTCTGAGTTGCTGACGCCAGTCTTTTGAGCTTGACGAGCTCGGCGAGACTCTGCGAAAGCAGCCATGAAGCGCTTTTCGTTCTCGGGCACATTCCTTTCCATTGCACTCTCTGTGTTCACAGCTCCGACTGGCAGAGCCGCGGCCAACACAAAACTTTGCGCGACTGTCGGCATCAGACTGCGGACAGCATCTTCATAGGCCTTTGCGCCACCGACAAGACCTGACGTGACGCTGTCCACAACGGAGGTCGTTGCGCTAACTACCGGACCCGTGATGTTCTGCGTGATGGTACTGGCGAGATCATCGAAGAAGCCTTCCGGGTTGGCTTTGGCCTTGTCCTTCATCAGCTTCAAGTAGAGTGCACGAGCCAGCTGGGCTCGTTGTAGATCAGCCAGTGGAAGTGCACGACCGCCTTCCCATCCGCTCTCTGCCGAAGCAGCTCTCGCTCCGTTGAGAGCAAGCAGTGCAGTATCTGCAAGAGTACCTCCGATTGGCCCGAGAAGGAAGTGTGCTCGAGAAGTCACCTTTAGTACATCGGCAATGGAGTCGAAGATGCTCTCTTGAGCCTGAGGCCTTGAACCTGGTCCATTGGTGGCACTGGAGGCTCCGATATGATCTCCACCTTCTAATTGGGTAAGTGTTATATTTGACTGCTTCGCAGTTGCAGCACCTTTTGCGGCGACCACATCGTCAGCAATAGTGAATAGGTTGATCTGGCCAGGATGCGCAAGCTTGATCTCAACTGCTGCGATGTAGTCCTGGATGGGATTGCCGTATCTCCCAAGCACAGAACCTGCATTGAGGCTTCCGCCGTAAACATGGGCTCCGATGGCAACCAGGCCGTTTTCCAGAAGGACTGGAGAACCGGATTGACCTACTTTCCGTTAGTGGGTGATACGGACGAGTATAGACAGGCCACTCATACCTCCTTCTGTATCGACAGAGTATTCGAGCATAGTGTCAGGCTGCTTTTCAAGATTGTACTGCTGCGAAATCCACATCTCGAACATTTTTGCCCCTCGCTCGCCGTTCGCGTCCCTTGTTTCCGCAGGGTATCCTACCACTCCCAAGCGTACATTGTCCTGAAACGGCGGAGTCTCGATGAATGAAAATGGCGTGACGTTTGTGAATGGCTTTTCCACTTGAATGAGCGCGAAGTCATGCGGCTTCGAACCTCTTGTCTGTAGCCACCGCTCGGTTGTGACCACACGAGAAGCTCTGCGGAATTCGACAGATTCGTTGACTCGTGAGACGCCACTCCAGCCAGCGTAACATTTGATCTCGATAGCTTGACCAGCATTATGGCCCCAGTCGTATACATTGTGGCCAGCAGTCGCAATGAGATCGGGCCGGATGAGCCAGCCGGTTCCATGGGCCATGGAGTTTGGCTTCTGTGCGTACTTGATCATTAGCTTGATGATACCTCGATACTTTCCACCTGGGGCATAGTGTTCCTCGGCAACGAGAGTCCGCTCATCGCCATCCAAGACGCTCTCTTGGCCGGGAAGGACGCGTTTGAGCACAACCGTTGAGTCTGGAGCTGGAGGCTGAGGTGTAGTTGGTGCTAGATCCCATACACCAGCGATGGTTGTGCGGAGCTGGTTAGCAGCAGCATTTATAGCCAATGCTTGCACCTCGAGTGATTTCGAGGTGTCCACCACGATGGGAGTGACTGGGGTGTTGACGATAGTCATGACGGATGTGCTGTGCTTTGTTGATCGCGATTGTTCGCTCTGCTGTGTCGAAGCAAATTTTGCTCACTTGTGCTTCTTGATATATATACATCGTCGAAGCATGTGCACCACGTGGCTGCTAAGACGATGCGACCTCCCAAAGTGGTAATACTGCTTCCGGCACCTGGTGGCTTTGATGTGCAGCATAGCTAGCTGTATTGTGGCGTAAGGCTAATTGCGGGGCCATACACGTAGATGCGAGACTTGAACATGGCGGGAGGTAGCCAGCGTCGTCGTGATCAAGATTTACGTAAAAAGTCATTGCGATTGCCAGTATGCTGTGCTGGGCAGCTTCGCCTTTGTCTTGTCGCAAGTAAGCTGGAGTATATAACACAGAGCCCGGCCAAGCGTGAGATTCGGGACGTGTGAGACATATGTGGTGGGCTCGGACCGGAGCGAGATGTAATTGCTCCTCTGCCGTCGTCTGGTACGGATCCTGAGGGCTCTGTGGTTGCTTGATCCGCCACCATGAACTGAGTCCATAGCTTTCAAGTCTGCATGCTCTCTACCACGTGGTCGACCGGTGGTGGCGCCCGTTCGGAAGCCCCGACGAAGCCACAATACGCGTCGCAGAGCGGTCGAGATAAGTCTCCCAGGGTGGCTTGACAGCACCTCATCAGTCGGCCAGCACAGTACAGGCCAATCCGCGAAGGCTCAGCAACGCATGAGCAGCACGAAGCTCTCTCATCGACGCCAATGGCTGGTGACATCGGGCTTTCCGAAGCAGTTCTCACCGCTCCAGTCAGGCTGAGAGACATACATATTCTTGGGGCGCAAGGCTGTCCACGGCGCCATTCGTATCGCAGGTTCGTGGCATGAGCTGAGTCCTTGCATGCAGCACGCTTGCGAGTCTGTGGCCGCAGTGCCCGATTCTGGCGGCTTTCAGCTTGTTGGCTCGTTTGTGAAGAGCACTCCTCAGCCAGAATTTCTCATTCGTGCCATCAGCAACGTGTTCCGCAGAGCCAATCCAGCGTGCTCTTCGTGCTTGGGATTATCAGACTTTTGCGGCATTGAGATCCAGATACCATGCCATCTTGTAGCTGTGCGTCCGCGCAGCGGACAGCGCAGAGAGGTGTCTCAGGAACAGACTAGTCACTGAGGTATAGCGCGGGAGACAGGTCATGAGACGGGCGATAGATCATCATCTGTGTGACAATTCGAAAGAGCAGGAGAAGGCTGTCTCTTGCCTAGATTTCAGCCGTCCCAGGTGTTTTGCACGCCACCGCCATCGCGCTCACCGCGCGTTCCTTTCATCGGCACGACATCAACCACGTCGAAGTCATCACACTGAACGCACAAACCGACAACAGTGCCGCTCTGCATCTCTCGGGCCATGCCGTACAGGCGAAAGGCAACCCAGGGCCACAGCTTGCCTCACTTGCACAGCATGGGAGACGAGACACTCCTCGCTGGTTGAATGCAGCAAGACACAATCCGCAAGACGCGTCTCCACCCGAGCACGACGAGACTGGCACTGCTCTGGTCTGTTCTGCAATTCTCCCGTGGCAGTAGCCGCTTGAAGTGTCCGCTTGATATCCGTTCTCTGAATCAATTCACACCCCTACGACATGTCGTCCTGCTTCGGCGCCTGTCGGGAAGCCTTTCCGATTGCCGGAGGAGATCGGTGGGTTGTCAGGAAGGTTCAAAGTGCCAAGCCATAGTCTTGCTGCGCTCGCAGGCGAGCTGATCTTGGACAGGGTACTGTAGACAGTCTACGATGAACAGCTGCCACGCTGTTCAGGCGCAGAGACGGTCTTCTGCTGACCGCACTGACTTCGGAACAGCATCGACCTGCATTCGTGCCAGCAAGCAATCTTCGAAAGACTGTGTTCGAGCCTGGAGAGGTGAGAACATGGTTATGTGCGGAGTACAGCTCAGTGATCCCTGACCTCGACGCTCCGATGGCATGGAAGTCCGTTCTCGAGGATTTCGGAACTGGAGCGACCAGGTCAATCCATGACAGGTACGGGCTGAAGTCGTCGCATGATTACAAACACCAGATATGAGGACCATGATAGTCGTCGTTGTTTGCAACATTCCACCTTCTCATGACCTCGCGACTACGGACCATCATATCGCGGACCAAGGCGATGGCACAACCAAAGGAAATCACCAGCCTGCCACTGCCAGCATACATTGACCATCTTGCCACCAAGGATCCAGATCGATCATTTGCAGAAGTCGTAAGTCCCAGCGATGGAAGCTCAAAAACCATATCTATTAAGCAGCTTTCCGTGGCCATCCACAAGGCTGCCTGGTGGCTGGACGAACGTTTGCGGCACCTCTACTTATCACGGACCTTTGCCTACGTGAATTCAGGTTCTGACTTGCGATATTGGATCTTAATGCTCGCGGGCTGCAAGACTGGGAGGTTGGCCTTTTTCCCTTCGCCGAGAAACGACGTCGAAGCACAACGACATCTGTTCCAAAGATACAGCTGCAAAATCCTTCTGCTCCCGCAGGGAGGTTCCGCAAGATCTGACCTACAGAATGTCATTGAGGCAGAATCGCTAGCCTGTCTAGAGGTACCTGACCTTGACTACTTCCTTTCATTCGCTCCAAATCCATACGTTTGGCATTGGAGTCCACGAACGATTGCAACAGAGCCACTCGTGGGACTGCACTCATCCGGCACCACCGGCCTCCCCAAGCCGGTCAAGATCAAACATGGCAATGTCCTGGCCATGGAAAAATGGAAACAAATTCCCGACCTGGGTTACGGAAAGATTCATCTGTGCCAGTGGTCCGGGAAACGCGTATTGGTCAACTTTCCTCTTTTCCACATGGCAGCAATAAATATTCTCATGGCGGCGATTCAAAACCAATTCACTGTGATACTTCCCTCTGCTGGATCGAGGCCGCTCAATGCTCAGATGACCGCAGACATCATCGACAAAACAAAGGTTCACGTGCTGACCAGTCCTCCCTCGGTCCTGACGGAGATGGCTGCAGACCGGCGAATGCTTGAGACGCTGTCTAAGCTTAATTGCGTAGCATTTGGCGGAGGCCCACTACCTGAAGCAACTGGAGAGGATATACGTAGGCGCTCTCACATTACCAGTATCATGGGAATGACCGAGTCTGGCATTCTGCCATGTGAATTTACTGAGGATCGTGATTGGCAGTACATACAATTTTCACCGGTTCTGGGAATTGAGATGCGACCGGCAGCAGACAATCTTTTCAGCCTGTTCTTCGTTCGCAATGAAGCGTTCAAGGACTATCAAGTCGCGTTCTACACTTATCCAGAACGCACTGAGTATGGAACCGGAGACCTCTATTCCAAGCATCCCACCAAACCTGGTCTCTGGAAGTGGGAAGGACGAAACGACGACATCATTGTGTACTCTACCGGCGAAAAGTACAATCCTACAACAATGGAGAATGCGATCAATGGTCACTCTGCCATCTCGGCTGCTCTAGTCTGTGGAACCGGCCGGCCAAATTCTGCATTGCTAGTGGAACCAAACCAACATACAGTCGATGCCGAAGCATTCGTAGAAGCCATCTGGCCGCATGTCAAGAAGGTCAATGCCAACAGCCCAGCCCATGCTCGCATCATGAAGGACATGATCTTGGTCACATCGCCTCGGAAACCTCTCCCAAGAGCCGGCAAGGGGACAGTGCAGCGTGAAGCATCAGTCGAGCTCTACCAAAAGGAGCTGGAGGAACTATATGAGAGCCCCATCGCTGAGCGAAAGGACTCCAAAGCGTCTGCATTTTCCTTGTCTTCTATGCCAAGCGACACTTCTGTCAGCCCAACACGGCCTCGTTCAATGGAGTCTGTTTCCAGCCCAAGTTCTGAAGTTGCGGTCACATCCCGCGCACTTGTCACGACGACCAAGCGCTCTGATGAGCAAACCCAAATTGGACACCCTACTGGCCGGTGGGGAGATTTCGATACCATCTCATTGGCGCGTCGCATCCTGGAAATCTTGAAAGACATCTTCGGTCTCACTGTCGCTGTCGACCAAGACATTTTCTCTGCTGGCGTAGACTCACTGGGCGTGACGACTATTGTGCGTGAATTGCAGCGCCTGCTATCGACGACCGATCAAGGTCGATACTTCATCGCCCCAAAAGCCGTCTATCAGAATCCTACAGCGATTGGCTTGGCGGCCTTCATGTGCGGTGATGCTCCAGAAGAGCTTGCTGCAGAAGATCAGATGCAGAGGATCTTCGAGAAGTACACGGCCAATTTACCGATCACGACTCGCTCGCCGCTTGCGGCCAACCATGCGGCCAAGGTCGTAGTCTTGACCGGCTCTACAGGCTCGTTTGGCACGTACCTCTTCGACGCACTCTTGCGAGATGAGACAGTCGCAGAAGTCATTTGTCTGAACCGTCGCGTCAATGCCGAAGAAGAGCAAGCCCGATCACTGATCCGCAAAGGCATGTCTGCAAATTTTGCCAAGAAGAAGACTGTCACTTTCGCCGCCTGCGACTTCTCGCGACCCTATCTCGGCCTCAACATCTCGGAGTACAAGGATTTCCTGGGTCGAGCGACACACATCCTGCACAACGCGTGGAATGTCAACTTCAACCTCCCGCTCACCTACTTTGACAGCCCACATATTCAAGGTGTGAGACAGCTCGTGGACTTCTCCGCACGTTCGAAGCATGGCGCTATGATCTTCTTCATTTCCTCCGTTGGCGCTGTCTCTAGCCTACGTCAACCTCAAGGTGCTGACGGCAGACCTCGACCTGTTCCTGAAGAGCCCATCGAAGACTGGTCGGCCGCGTCTACGGAAGGAGGCTATGGACAGTCGAAGCTTGTAGCAGAAAGAATCCTCGCCACTGCTGCGAAAGAAGCGGGCATACCATCTGCCATTTGCAGGGTTGGCCAAATTGCGGGGCCAAGTCCAGGAGAAGGTGATTGGCAGAGGAATGAATGGCTGCCCACACTCGTGGTCTCTTCACGGAATATGGGATGTCTCCCGACGTCCTTGGGCTCTTTCAACAACGTTGACTGGGTACCAATTGATCTTGCTGCCAAGATTGTACTGGACTTCGTCGGTCATGCAGGAAAGAAATTGCTTGTAAGCAGCTGATCCTCTGTCGCAGCACGTCTAGCAATGATGCTAACATTAAACAGGAATCACCAAACCAGCGTCAGATCTATCATGCTGTCAACCCACGACCCACACCCTGGCAGTCTCTTCTCCCTGCTGTGCAGTCTAGCCTCGCTGTCGAAAAGACTGTGCCATTTGAGGAATGGATTGACAAGCTGACGAGACTGGGAGATCAGGATATCAATCGATATCCTGCTGTGAAACTTGCCAATTTCTATCGAAGTTTACTGGCAGCTGAGGATGTAAGATTAGATACGCTGGAGAGCAGGCGAGCAAGTTGGGCGTTAAACGAAATGAAACCGGTGACCGGAGACATGCTGAGGGGTTGGATCCGGAGATGGTTCTGAGGAGCATGCCGCGCCGGGCTGCGTGGAGTGGCACGTGGGGTTGCTGAGCTCTGCGGTAAATGTTGTTGCGCTTACATGCCAACCAAATCACTATGCACGGCTGTGGCGGAGTGTGAGATGATGCAGACGAACCAAATATTCTTCTAGGCCTCATGAAGCGTAATAATGATTAGTTTGTCAACCAGAGCGTCATTCACGAGTGCCCGGCAAGATCCGCAGCTTTGCAGTCCATTAAGGTCGTGACCTCGGGCCATCTTGTATATATAACAACACCTCCTCGGAGCTCAAGCTCACTTCTGTTTGTCCTCTACATACTTTCACGCACTCGCATACCGCCATGTACTGAAGATCCAGAAGGGAAGTTGCATCAACAGGCCAGCTCGAAGCCAAGCCATGCCGGAGTTGGAGCCGAAGCGATGGACCTAGCATCAACGGCCTACAAAGCTCGCCAACGACAACAACTACCTCATCAATAGACATATGTCGCCATCAAAATCCACTCTGACAACTTATCAGCCTGGCGTCTGACATGTGTCGCTGTTGACGGGACTAAGTTTCCCCATTGCCTTTTAGGGCAAGTGATTCCACCCGGATTTTCCCTTCGCTTCGGGATGCATTGCCAGGCTCACAGGCCCCAGCTCGAAGCTCCACGACTCTGCAACACCCGCGATGATTCCGCATTCCCCTCTTTTGTATGCCAATACCGTCCACGACCAGCCAATGCTGCACACGACTGGCAGCGCAATCCCCAGGCGATGCGGACCTCTCCCTGGTCTCATTTGCTGAAGGCCCCAGTCGTGTCCTGCGCTCTCCTGGTGGGTGTTCGGATACGCGCAAACCCCGCCTTGAGGTTGGATCCCATATCCTTGTTGAACGCTGAATGCTCTCAGCACTACATATTAGAGCATGCCCGATTGTCCCGCTGAGGGGAGGATTTCAGCACTGCGTTTTCTGTTCATCTTTTTCTGCTGACCTGACCTCTCTGCCCGAATTTCCTACAGACGAAGAACACATTGAGCGAGCTCTATCATAGCACAGCACAGCAAAAATGTCCTACATCAACCTCCACCCCGACATCAACAACGGCTTCGCCAAAGGCGACCCCAACTTCAGCGGCGGAACCCTCCAATGTCACTGCCGCTCCGACCCCGTCAAAGTCCAAATCACCGGAAACGTCGCCCACAACCACGCCTGCGGCTGCTCTAAATGCTGGAAACCCGACGGAGCCCTCTTCTCCATCGTCGGCGTCGTCCCAGTCGACAACGTCAAAGTCGTAGCCAACGCCAACAAACTCTCCATCATCGACCCCAACGCCGCAATCCAACGCAATGCTTGCAAGCAATGTGGCGTACACTTGTACGGCCGCATCGTGAAAGATCATGCTTTCAAGGGCTTGGATTTCATTCATGTGGAGCTCAGTAAAGAGCAAGGATGGCAGGAGCCGCAGTTTGCGGCTTTTGTGAGTAGTATTATTGAGCAAGGGTTTGATGCCGGTAAGATGGATCAGGTGAGGTCGAAGTTGAGGAGTGTTGGATTGGAGCCTTATGATTGTTTGAACCCGGGTTTGATGGATGCGTTGGCTTCGTATACGGCTAAGTCAAAGTAAGTGCTACCCTACCCCATTTGAGTTGCGTTGTTCTTCGCTACTGAAAACGCGGGCTTATACTTTGGGGCGTTTCAAGGCTGACTTCTGGGCAAACCCAGGCTGTAGAGGAAGAGACCAATGATCAACGACTTGTCGAGAGTGAGAGTACGCCCGTTGATGTAAAGGGCTGGGGACTGCTCTGGAGGTGGTTGGGTATCACGAAGACACAAAAGCCAAAAGCAAAGTTGTGAGATCTGAGGGTTTTGCGGTACTCTGGTGTTGTATTTGGCTGTACGAATTTATGCTGTTGTGCCAAAAGCAGAAGCCTTTTTCGCCTGTTTTGTGGTGTCTTTTCTTACAGCTGTGGGCAGCTGTCGGTGTGCCGCTAACTATCGCTTCTTGGCTGCTCAAATCCCAGGCAATACAAATGAAGCACATGACACTTATATGCTGGGCATATGCCAATAGCACTTGCTTGGTAGATGTCTAGCTACGAAGCACATACTTGCGCAAGACATGCACACTCGATGGTGATCATATTATCTATAGGTCGTTGCGTCTCGGACCAGTAAGAGACCGACATCAGACACACCTTCCTCACGGCCAGGACAACAAAGCTTCGCCTTCGCAGCAAGCCTGCTTACATCTATCCATAACATCATCGCAGAGCCTGTTTCACCGAGAGGATCAATGCGCCAGGAGATTGACAAGAAACGTCGTCGAGGACATCCTGACAGAGTAAGCACCTTCTCTTCGTTATGCCAAGCCGTGCGGCTCGACTAAGGATGGTCCCCTGCTCTATATCGCCATGGTCAGCTCATTGCGCATGACGAATACGATGGAAGCGGAGAGCGAGCGCGCGCTTCCGATCTATGGTTCTTGTTGATTTCCCAACTTTGAGCGTTTCGGTCCAGGGTCGCTGTCGACAAAGACGCCTCGGACTCTGCCCAATCGAACACTCAGCATAGACTTCGAGAAGTTACCTAGACGACGTCGATTGAGTACCATCAACACATTCCTTGGATTGCTAAGCTCCAAGCAGCTAGCGTGCTGGAAATCATCATGTCGCAGACGAGTATCGTCGTGGCTGGAGCGGAAGTCGCACACTCAACTCCGAACCTTTGATTGTATCTCGAGTAGTGCAGCTATACTGTAGGTTGTCAGCATGAGTCTTGTAGAGACATCGACAGGGATAGTGACGTAAGTCGACGGAGCATTTATTGCTCAATAGATCGCAGGTCCCATCCTATATTTCAAACCTGATTCGATCAATCCTAACTTAATTTCGCCAGGCTTCTGACCATGAGACCTATCGGCGCTTGCTCACAAGATACCAAGACAGGTTAAATGTCTTACAAGTTGAGGCTGTGCCCTTGTCGATTCCTTGCAAATATTATCGTAACGCCTCAAGGAGAAATTATTGTACTTGATCGAATGTTGTTACTGGATGAGGGAATGGTGGATGTGCTGCTTGTGTTCTTGCTGTAGCAGAGTACATACATCATTGATGGATGCAGACGACCGTGTTAGGCCTATCGGTATCCATACTTGATAGGAAAATAGCCATTCACACTACACACTCCTTACGCGTCGCAGTTACTGGGATACAATCTTCCGATCACAGTTCAAACTTTGACCATCATCGTTCACGGTGGCGAAGCGATCGCATCAACGACTGCATTCGGAGAATTGGACTTCGAGTGTTGGCCATGCGAGGGCATTTCGCAAAGGTGAAGTCGAGGGATATATAACAGCGTCCAACGCACCTCTTGCTCAGATCATATCATCACACAAGAACTTGCTACCATCAAATCCAAGCATTCGAACGAATCAGAACCGCCGACTCACCAGTTAAACACCTTCTACATCGCAATCATGAAGCTCACCGTCATGCCACTTCTCCTTTGCATTTCTGGTGTCTTTGCTGGTCCACTACCTCGGTCAGAAGAGGCTCAGAGCCTGGAGGAGCGCAAAATTCCAGCGCTTCCGATGCCAAATCTCAACCCGATCTCAAACCTTGGCGTAAGTGTTCAGCTCGCAGTTCATTGTTCATTGGGGTCAAGTACTGACTGCATTCCTCGATCAGTGCAATTGGGGACCTTGCTGTGCCAGAGGAGGAGTTTGCAAGAGAATTGTTGATGCGTTGTTCTACTAGTCTCCAGCATCGAACTAGCGAATGTGTGTTTGAGCTCCACAGCGACAATTTCTGGCCACTCAGATGGATATACATAGGTTCGATGGTTCAAGAAGATAACGCTTGTATGCTTGAAAAATTCCGACGATTGAGCTCCGGCAGTAGCTTGCGAAGGAAACTGCGAGCGTGGCAATAAAAGTGGTCTATACAAATGTACAATTCACTTATCTCATACGATATGACTTGCTTGCAAGCCATCAAATGCGCTCAGATTTTGCCATGCCATGCAGATTCTGCTACCAGCCAAATTATGCCGTAATACTCTGTCCATTGCGGAAAATATTGCTGCTGTCATACTTCGCCTTGATCTGCTTCAGCTTCTCCACATTGCCTCCCCAGTAGCTCTTGACTGGGTCCGTAAGCGCATCATCAACGTAACCAGCATAAGCACTGTCATCAACACCAGGCACCAGGGACTGATACTTCTCGTTGACCTGAGTCAAGAATTCCTTCTGCGTGGCACTGACAGCTCCGGCAAGGTTCACAGTGTAGCTTTGCAACCAGACCAAAGCGTCGCGGTGCCAGTATGCAGTGTCGTCCTGAGCTGGATCGTTGATTGCTCCTCCACCAAGATCCCAGATGACGAACCAGAGTGGTGTGCCACGGTCGGTGGTGTTGCTGAGGATGTATTCGACGACTTCTCCGGTTGCTTGGGCGGAAGGCAGGGTATTCTCGGTGAACTTGAGGGATTTGGAGTAGAAGTGAGTTGGAAGATGCGAGGTGAAGAGGACAGAGAAGAGCTCAGAGAGCTTGGCCGATCCACTTCCGAGGAGTTGGAGGAAACCTGCTTCTTCGACCTGGTCTACCAGCTCCACGATGGTGGTGAAGTTGATGTTCAGCAGCAGAGGCGCCAGCTCGGTGAGCACAGTCTGGTTGCTGAGCAGGTCAAGAGCGCCGGAGGAAGTGAGGTTGCCGAAGAGGGCTTGAGTGGTGTTGGCGGGGAGGAAGGCGAAAGCTGCACCAAGAAGAGTGCTGTTAGTGGCAGCCGCAGCCTGTTGGATCGCCGTCAAGTTTCCGGTCTCGATTGTTGGAAGGATCTGGAGGATGCCTTGGAAGATGCGGTAGATGTCTTCGCGTGGGAGACTGATGATGGCATCGAGGAGTCCAGCGTCGTCGAGGATGGTAAGTAGGCTCGCAGCTGCGGTGACATTCAAAGAATCCAATGCATTGAGCACATCGCTGGTTGGGATGGCATTCTGGGTAAAAGCATCCAGACCGACGCGATCAAGATCTTCTTGAGAGCCGAAGTATGATCCGGTAATCAGGACGAAGCCCTCCCAGATGTAGACAGTAGAGCCAAACTCCCAGGGCAAGTTCTCGTTCGAGACAATCTCCTGCCATGCAGACACGACAGACGCGAGGGTCGACGCATTACCTGGGATAATGTACGAGTATGAGGTCGATGAGACCACTGGGACCGTATCGATGGTAATTGAGGTAACGATACCGAAGGACCAAGCAGCACCACGTACAGCCCAGAAAAGGTCCTCGTTCTCATCCTCAGATGCTTTGACGATTTGGCCATCCTTGGTCACAACCTCGACTTCGACGACCTGGTCAGCGGCAAGGCCGTGTTGACGGGAGAGGGGACCCAGTCCACCAATAGCGAAGTGTCCACCAGTACCGATAGAACCGATGGCGCTGTAAGCGGCGGTGCGGTTCGCCGACTGAAGAGCTGTAGTGAGTCCAGAGAGCAGGTTTCCGGTGCCAAAAGTGAGTCGGTTTGCAGACTCATCATATGAAGTCTGATTGATGTTGGCTAGACGGATCGAAAGCGAGCCGTTCTGTCCACCCAAACCGAAGTTCTGCCTCATGTTAACACTGGTTCACAAGTGTTCAGTCATCAAACATACCAGATAGCTGTGTCCTCCGGACAGTGACTGTACGGCCACGCCCGACGAGCACGCGCATTTCACCAATGCTGCGACTTGCTCGGCGCTGGTGGGAAAAGCGATCGCAGATGGGGTGTAGATGTGGTCCAAGTTGTAGACGTTCAGGGAGGTGTTGTAGTTCGCTCCGGTTGGTACAGCATAGAGCTGAGCATTGTTACCCACGGCCTGGGCTACACAGCTTTCGAACTGTCCCGGCTGGCGGGCAAAGACTCTGGCATTAGCATAACCGCCAAATGCCACAGCGGCAAACAGCGTGGTAGCCAACATGGTGGCAGATGAGAATGCGAGGTGTCAAAAGGAACAAAACAGGTAGAATGAGCGTCGTGAAGCAGAAATAGTAAGAGAATGTAGGGTGTAGGCAGTAGAGTTTGTCAAGGGAAGGGCTGTGCACGCGTTGATGATGTCCTTCACCAGCCTCGCATTCCCTGGCGCACCGTGTCCGTAGCCATGCGTCTCAGCCAATCTTGCGATGTTGCGTGGCCTGTTCCTGAGCAATTGCACCTTCATGCTGAGCCTGTCAACTTCTGGTGACTTGCAAGACACAGCGTATAGGATACGCCCGCTGAGCAAATTGAGGGCCGTCAGTAGGGTTACACACCCATGTCGACCACGCGCAAAGGTGCCGAGAGACCGGGGCATGGCCAGACTAGTGAGGCTGCAATGTCGGCACTGGCAGACACCCTCAATCCGAACGATGGGATGCAGGCTTAGATCAGATCCGTTCGGCACACAAGCCTTCTTCACTTCTTGACAAAGAGTCTCGACTGAGGACCTCGCCGGGTGAAGTGGAGGATGAGATGCATGTCTGGAGGAGTCTGTGACCATTAGTGTGTACGAGAACATTCTCTTGCCACTGCAATCATCCTTGATCCCTGCTCTGACTTTCCGGACTCTCACTGATCCTCAATCGGTTTAGTGAACAGTCCATAATTATACATACCATGCCGAAAGTCCCAATCGTGTCGCAAACCAAGTCAGAGGCTCGTTTGGGCAGTATCAGCTGACTGTCCAGTTCCGAATCCGCCATTTCAGCAAATCCGTGGGCATCGTAAGTCGTCAAAGACCACACGTTCTCTGAGAGATTCGAGGCTTCGCAGCTCACAAGATAAGCTAGGGCCAGAAGGTTCAACGTAAGGAACTCTGTGAGATGCGAACACCTGAAATCAAAGTGATCCGAGAGAGCACATCTGTCTCCGGAAAGAGAAGGCTTTGTCTGCTTCTTAGCCTGGAAAAGAAGGCGCGAGCGCGCAGCAAGAGCTACCGGAGACACGATTGCTTAGGTACCCTCTGTCAGCAAAGAGGCATCTCAATACGCTCCTTCACGTTCCTCCCAGCCTGGCTGAGGACTCGCCTCAACAGAGCTATATCCAGTCTGAATTTCAGGTCCTGCAACAAGCTTGAGCCCATCAATCTTGGCACCACCCTGGTCGAGCGCCCAAAGGCTCACCGCCACATAGTTACTGCCGCGATGGTTGAAGATGCCTTCCGGCACTGGGAAGACATCTTGAGGACCAATGTTGTGCACATACTTGCCAAACTGGTAGCCGTTGACGTAGATCTGAGCACGATATGCCACACTAGTCTGGTTGCCCGATCCAGAGGTCCCGTTCGAAGTGGCATTGTTGAAGGAGAAGGCGAGAGGAATGTCGTATCCAACAGGGAAGTCGAGATCGAAGTTTGTGGCGTAGAAAGCGACACCTGGGGCTGAAAGGCCTTCGGATGGACCACCACTTGACTTCCAGCTGTCAATTGGTGCACCCGGGAGGTGATAGCCTTGTCGCTCGGCGTAAAGGCCGCCTTCATTTCGCGGACCACGCGCGCGATCTCTGTACGATTCGCCACCGAGGTTTCCTTGAACTTTCCATTTCACGTCAGACTTCTGATGGCCTGCGAGCGCGAAGTCCAGTACTCCTCGAGGCCTCTTCATGGTCGTCGCTCCCGCCTCGCCGTTCTGGTCAAGCCCTTGGTTGTCCAGAAGTATCGTCAACACAGTATCCTTTCCAGCTGTGGTGGCAGGCAAATTGTATGTGGCGTTGGTATTGCTGTATAGATCTGCGCCAACGAAAGAACCCACGAAAGTGCCATCGAGCCACACGGAATGGCCGAAAGCGGATCCACCTTGAGTCCACAAGAAAACAGTAGACTCATTGCCTGTGGCAGTAAAGTGTGCTCGGAAGATCAAGTTGCCAGTGTGGAATCCGTAGTCGCTAGCATAGAGTGAAGTCGGAGTCGTTATGTTTCGGTTGGTGTTGTTGCTGTATGTGAGGTCCGCATTTGGCCACTGGCTATCGTCATAGCCCTCTTGAGCTTCTGGTAGTGTGTCGAGTACTTTCCAGTCTGCAGCAGCCAAGTCAGGTACCGTATAGCTCGGCTTCTCATATTCGGCTGTTGCAGATACGACGCCGGAGCGAGACTGCTCGAAGTTGATCTCCTTGCCGTTGAACGTCAGCTTCGAAAGTGCTCGTGGAGCGCCGCCAATGACTTTGATGGGAGTGGTAGCATTGAGATCGCCGACCAGGTGGAGGGCATCGCCCTCAACAGTCGCGTTGCGAATCAGATATCCAGCTTCAATGATAGGCGCAGATGGGTCGGGAGTAGGACCCGAATCCGCCACCCAGTAGTTGTAGGCGCTGTTGCGATCGAGAATGTAGAGCGATAGGCCACGACCGAAATTGACAACACGCTTGTCGGAGCTGGTCTCAAAGTTCAGGACAGTTGCACCATTTTTGTCCTCAATTGTAACGTCAGATCCTTCGACCAATTTTGCGTGCCCACAGTCCGAGAAGGCGAGCTCATTGATCTCGTCGGGACCGGTATAGACCACCAATACTCGCTGATCGCCGTACGCCTTCCAGGTGAAAATCTCGGCGGTGGAGTAAAGCAAGTTGCGTCCACCAACGTCGTAGTCCGTGACATAGACCTTTGAGTCCCGGCCGTTCAGTGTCAGCTGTCCATCCAATTGAGGAATCGTAATGTTGCTTTGACTCGTTGGGAGTGTAATGCTGTAGGATGTCGACTCGTTGGTGTTATAAGAGGCATGTCTGACAACATAAAAGTTCGTTTTGTCACCCAGCAAAGCCGTTGTAGCGATGGCACCATTCCCAGTGTAGGAGCCGTTCGCATAATCATTGTCCTGAGCCACAGCCGTCAAATATGCTGGCGAGGCGGAGAGGAAACTTGCTTGAAGCTTGGCCTGAGAGTATTTCTCCCTCGATACCAATCGCTCCTCGGTGATGACGGCACCGTAATCGTATGAAGTATAACCACCGGGATGGCCTAGATTGCCCCAATTCGTTCCGCCGTAAGCTATCGAGAGTGTTAGCAGGGCTATCAGTGCATCCGGAACGAGCCCATGCAGTGCAGAGATGCGTTTCACCGACGGCACTTACTCATGTAAATGTTAAATATGGTGACTCCAAAACTGTACATATTCTTGTAGAAAACTCTCTGGTAGGCAGAGTTGACAAGTTCCGCACATTGTGCAAACCCAAGGCCACCCCTGATCATGTTAGTGTGCCGCTCAATCAGGTCATTCTAGACACTTGCGACTTACCATGGATCAAAAGCGCCGCCTTGGAATTCGATGACCGAGTACGGCGTGCTTGGACTTTGGTTGCGATGCAAATCGCCCCATTGTCTAGGCAAGGCGTTATCGGGCCAGACTTCCGGGTTGGCGCAGTCAAAGCCAAGGGGATAATTGTCGTGTCCGTAAATGTCGATGGTTGCATTGTAGAGAGGGGGAGGGCCGGGTGCGAAGTAGCCGTGTGGGTACGCATCGTTGCTGATCATCGGTACAACGATGCCATTGTTTCGGTATTGATCCTCGATGTACTGCCTGTGAAGGAGAACATTAGTGTCATTGAAAATTTACGCAGAATTGAGGATTGCTGCCCATACCAATATACGGAATCAGGAAACTCGGGCGTATCTTCCACAGCCTGCGAGTACTCATTCTCAGGCTGAAGTAAGATTACAGGCCCACCGTTGGTGATCTGCGCCCTCGAAATGATTCTCGACATGCTCGCAACATAATTGTCGGTGGCTTCGAGGAATCGTGGATCTCTTGTCCTGAGCTTTGCCGGACTGCGTGCTAGCCAACCCGGAAAGCCTCCACCTGCTACCTCAGCATTGATATATGGTCCTGGTCGGGCCAGAAGGTAGATGCCAGCCTGTTGTGCAGCAGCAAAGAAGGGCTCCAGAGCAAAGACTCCTTCAGCTGAGAAGTCACCTTGCTTGCCTTCGAGCAGTGCCCAGTCCCAGTAGACGGAGACTCCATTGTAACCCAGGGCTCTGATCTTTTGAAAGACGTCCAGCCATAGTCCTGGGACTGGGAGACGGAAAGGATGGAACTCTCCAGAGTAGAACAAGACACGCTTGCCGTGGACAAAAAGCGAGTGCTAATCATGTCAGCTGCCAGCTACAAGATGCAAAGGTGTGCTGAAATCTCACTTCGTCCCACGTCACGATATTTTGCAATGGCTCATTCCTTTTGTAGGGCTTAATGAGCATGTTGGGCTTGCCGCCGATCGCCAGGGCGGCAGTCTGAACTGCCGCAGTAGACAGCAAGACTGCCTGACATAGCTTGCCAAACAACATGTCTGATGATGTTGAGGAGAAGAGGACCTACCACACGCAACTGTGCTTACCTCTCGCTATTTAGTCCTTCGAATGCCACCTCGCGCTCGCTGCGTTACGCTCCGAGAAGCACATCACATCAACCGCATTGCGGATCTGAATTGCCCATCCAGGAAAATTTGGATGCTGATCAGGCACCACTGCGATGCTGTCGTGATACAGGAAGCTCGAGGGATGATGTAACTTGGAACGGACGGAAGAATAGCTTGCCATTGCTTGCCTGCAAGGTTCCCCGCTACGCATGCAGGACAATTCTGCGCCTTTTCCGCGATTGGCATGGCGCGGTGGCACGCGTGGAGTGAGATGAGGCGATTAATTTGTGGGCGGAGGAGATGGACAGGCGATGGTGGTGTTCATGTGAGAAGAGTCAGGAAATGCTGACCGCGAAATCGGGATGTGGAGACGGCTCGGCAAAGAATGATCGCGAACCGGAAGATCTCAACTTCACTCTTCAATATCGACAACGTCACACAAGCGGCTCTCTGCCGGCTGCCGAGCGGATTGTAGATGGTGGCGCACTCAAGCAATGGCAGAAGACCTGGGTTCGTGAAGCTGTGGCTGATGAGGATCAAGAAGGTGGTTCTTTCGACGAAACCCGCACAGCTGTCTCTGAGGCGATTACACGCTTGTTCGCACGGTGTTCTCAGATCTGATCACTGTGGTCCGGATGCGGGAATACAATGCGTTCACCTACTACCCAATATATGTCTAATCTATGTCACAATCCACTCTGGAGCGTCGTCGTTACATGAACGCCCTCTCCCTCGTCTCCCTGACCTCACTCGTCTCCACCTCATCCCCCTCCAGAGCCCTCCTCAAAAACTCCACAATAGTCCTCACATCCTCCTCTCTCTTAGGAATCTCATGCCCTCCATCAAATCTCAACACCTCACCCTTTTCACAAACCCTCAACAGCGCCTCACTCCTCTCACTCCCCACCAAAGGATCCTTCTCACCCAAGACATGCAACATCGGGATCCCAATACCATCTTCATAAATCCCATCATACTGCCGAAACCTCGCCCGAAACCCCGAGAAAATAATTCCCGCTTTCAGGCGCTCGGGTTCCTGCTTCAAACCCAGCAACTTCAACAAAGGATGCTGCTCTTCCCCACCCATCGTTCTCCTTGACAATAACCCGCATAACATTCCCGCTAAACAAGCTCCTTGACTAAATCCCCAAATCGCATCAATGCCTTCATCGCCACCTTCTTTCCCACTCTCTCTGATCCACTTCCCTAATTCCTCAAAACTCTTCTCAATCCCCTCGAATTCTCCTTCTTTCTTATTCTTCCAGTCTGGATCTTTCGCAAACCACCAAGCCCGATGCCCAGTTTCTGCACTAGCCTCGTGAAGTCCAAAGACGAATTCATGCCATGTCGGGTCCATCGCCATGCCTCCGTCGGAATCCGAGGAAGAGTATTTGACAACGTGGGGACCATTTGCGAAGAGAAATTCGTATTCGTAATTTGAGTCTGAAGATGCGGAATTCGAATCTTGTGGAGGAACGTAGGGAGAATGTCCTCCGAAAGCAGAGACGAGACGGCGTAGTTGGAATGCAGAGACATGGGAGTTGGAGGTGAAGCCATGAAGACAAAGGATGCGGAATTTTTGTTTTTGCTTGCTGTTGCTACTATGGCTGATTGTTGCTATTGAGGACGCCATGATAGGCCTTCTTGTTCTTCGAGGTAGGACCTGTGGGATTGCTTGCATACGCGCCAGTGGGCGCATGTCCTGGTGTACGCTCTTCAGTCTTGGAGGTCTTCTATATCAGGTTGATGAGTTGGCACGATCGTGTCTTGTGATGTTCCTGGACAGCTCAACGCTTGTTTTACTGATCCAGGTCGAGCCGAGGTGGCATTACCGGTAATGTTTCGGGATAACATCGGAGTTAGCTACCAATCAGTTCTCTCCAGGTGTTGCGTGCATTACAGAAGAGCAACTATTAGGGACAACATTTGAGACTGTAGTTCTTGCCCATATGGCGACTGGATGCTGATCTTGGACAGGAACACTCGTGGTAGACGTTCATCTCATCTTCATAGTAAACATACACTCCCTTCTATGCATCTACACTTTTTTCCACATGCAAATGCTCATTCTCATCTACGCCTCTGCTTTCTCCACACTGTCGTCCTCCTCTGCCACCTCTGCCGTCTCAGCTGCCTTCTCCTTCTCCTCTCCCGCTTCCTCGACCTCTGCAGCCTTTCGCGGCCCCCTTTCAGGGAACACATCGTTCATCAGCTGGGGTAGAAATCTCTCCAACCTGACCTCCGTCTCGTCCCACAACTTTTTCTGCAAGTCTGTCCGCTCATCATCGCCTTCCACAGGCGGAGGGATCATGTATCCACCCGAACCCATGACCAGCAAGATGTTCTTCAGACTCTCCGGCACAGCTTCCTCCAGAATGCCACCATCCCGCTGACCACTGCCCATCAGTCGTTCCATGACTTCTAGGATACCTGACCAGAGCTCCGCAACGCCAGGCCATTCCGAAAGCAGAACGAGGTAGTGTAGGAAGATCTTGCACAGAAGCTGTGCTGCCTGTACGCGAGTCTCGCCCATACCAACCATATCGGTCTGGTACACCTCGGGCTTAAGAAGTTGTTGGATTAGAGGGAAGAGCACTTCCGAGAAAATGTTAGTCCACTCGGTGTGATCGGGTGAAGCGAGCTCGGGAGAGAGTAGGCATCGCTGTAAGCTGGACAAAGACAGCTGCCGAATCTCGCGACAAGGGTTTGTGGATTGGGTAGCAAGGCAGCGGAAGACGGGAGACCAGTACGTCTTCCAGGCTTCTTCCGTTTCGAGCTGCGATTGCTTGATGAGCTGAGGCACCCTTCCTGCCAGCTGCGAGACTAGAGAAATGGCACGAGCACCACGGACAACGGCTTCGGGCTTCTTGGGCTTCTTCTTCTCAGGTGTCGCCTCCTCTTCTGCGTTCTCGGCCTTGCGTGAAGGCGGCTTTTGCCCTCTGCGTCCGGATTGTGGATACGCTTCCGCACGCGCAGCTTGTTCGGCACGTGCGCCAATGCTGCCCGCTGTAGCAAAGGCATTTAGTAACGCCACGCAAGCTTCGTAATTGTCAGGTGTTATCGCGGCATTCGGGCCATCTGATACGCTCTCTGCGATCTGAAAGACTAGTCCAGCAGCATCTGTCTCACGGTGCAGATTATGCACGATGTTCCAGAAGTCGGGACTACCAGCAAGCTCGTTCCGAAGTTCTGCTTGAGGTCCGGAAATACATCCGTATATACCCTTCAGGATTGGCAAAGCACACTGTTTGAGTAAGTTTTGTGGAAACGATGAAATGGCGTGCAGGACAACCGGAGCCCGAATGTAACCGTGGTCATTACTTGCTCGCAGCAGGCTGAGCAGATAGAATACTGTCCGGCTCAGCGCTACTGGGTGTAGCCTGTCCGTGTCGCGCGTCACGCTAGTCAGCGCCTCGGCGACTTCTGGTCCCAATATCGTGATGGTCTCTTCGTCGCGAAGCGCAAGTATTGTGCCAAGCTCTAAAACATACACAACAGCGGGGTTGTATGCAGGAGGCTCATCCCGAACTTTGGTGCCGTTCCCTCGCAGCGGTGTAGGCGCAGGTAATTCTGGCTTCACTGCGATGACTCTGGGAGAGTCTTGTTCTGGCAAATGTGAGAGCAACGACATGGTCAGGCTCTTGAGACTGTCAATCGGCAACTCGCTGACATTGCCAAGGATCTCTTCAAAGCGGCATGCATTTATGCAGTCAACCGTCGTTAACGTGGCCTCTATTTCCTGATCATTGGGTTCCGGAGGTTCATCGTTCATCACGCTGCTGACGTAGCTCGTGAAAGCGCTGAAAAGCCCAACGTCATTGCTTTTATCGTTGCGCTCGATGACTTGGGCAGGAGACTGTAGAGGTATGGGCGGTAGATCTAGATCGCGGGATATGCTTGTGAAACTCGTGGGCACAAGCGAGTTGACGAACAGATTCACGATAATGCGAACAATCTGAGTCCAGCCATCCCGGATTGTGTCTTCATGGCCGTTGATGATGCGGAAAAGGACCAGAGTTGCCAGCTGAGCCTTGTGGTCTCTGCCAAAGTCGACTGCGAACTTGCTTACCATGATGCTCTTGCCACTTGCTTGGACTTCGGTATTTAAGCTCGTGCTTGGTGGAGTTTCCGTTGCGAGTGTGCTGATCTTGGCAAGGCTCAGGATGATATGATCAAGACATTCAGAGATGCCATGTCGTGCGGCTATTTGAGCACACTGGCTGTAGCCAGCGATCACTCTCTGGAAGACGGCATCCTCCGTAGCTGACACGAAGACGTAATTGAGCGTCGCCACGATCGGTCTCCAGGTTGCAGCGAACATATCTGCATCGTAGATGTTCGTCTCGCAGATGACCAGGTTCTCGGCAGTATTGACCTTCATCAACAGCTCCTTCCAAGCATGCTCAAAAGCGTGCTTGTTGTCATGCTCTTCGGGCAGGACGATTTCACGAGCTTTGATTGCTTCATAGATCTCGCGCAAGAACTCTTCATCAAAGTTCTTTCCACCATTGACGCCACGGAGGTTGCGCTGGAAGTCCTCAAACTTCATTCGATTTGTTGCCTTGACGTTGGGATTGTACTGGTCCGTATTCAGCATGATGATAGCGTACGTCAGCACGAATGCAGCGTCAGTGTCGATAATTTGTTCCGGCTGGACAGCCTTCATGTACTTCTCACAGAAGACTGTCACGATCCGTTCGATCAGCGCAGACTCTCCAGGAAGACGGAATGAATTGAGCAGCTGCCGCAGTGCCTCATCAACACGAAGGTCGCCGAAGTCGAATAGGTCCATGAAAGCATCGAGAATGGCCTCATTCGACTTCTTCGAAATGAACTCTCCAAGGACTTTCTTGTCGATCCGTGTAGTGCCCTTCAAGAAGCTCGTCACAGAGTGCGGGTCGTTTGGATCCGCAATAATGCCAGAAGCGGCCAAGAAAGCGATGCCACCCTTAGGGCTTTCGTTGAACTTGGTTGCGCCACGTATGATGACCTTCTTCCGCTGCCGCTGCTCTCGCAGCTTTTGCACCTCTGGCAAACCAGTAGTGACAGGTTTGTCGTCCATGCGCTCAGCGATGAATTGTACAAATCCCAGAAGAGAATCCAAGCAGAGTGGAGGCACGTTGGTCGTGCTCCAAGTTGCGGAATCCGGGAAGGCATTTCTTGACAGTAGTCCGACCATGTCTGTGCAGAGGTCACTTCGATCGGTCTCGCAGTCATAGTTGACGAAGAGCTCTGCCATGAAGCTTGGTATCCGCACAAGACCACCAACACTCTCCACCATCGCTTCTCTCGCATCTGGTTTCCTCGAGCCTCCTTCCATGCCCAGCTTTTGTCGATCTCGAACAGGCACGGGTGTAGAGCGACCGCTCGATGGCACATTGTTGCCTCCGGGCGTCGAAGGCTGTGGTCGCGTCAAGGTCGGTGCGTGAGGCACGCCCTGATATAGCGAAGGATCAATGTTTGGCTCTTCCGGTATGGGTACTCGAGGATGCAAACACGCGACCACGTAACTCAAGAAAAGTTCTTGCTGGAGCTTAAGCACACTTCGACATGTTGCAAGCAGCGTTCCTGCGACTCTGAGCGACTCATGTAGAATCGCAATGTTCTCGCTCCTGACCAGCTGGAAAAGATTCCGGCACAGGGTGTCCTTCGCTAGACTTGCCAAGGAAGGGTGGTTCGCGATGCTGGGCCCAGCAACCTCTAACGCAACGTTGACAATTCGCAAGGCCATTACTCTAAGCGTGTCTGTGCGTTGTCGATCATGCGGGTCCAGTAGATCAGCTAGCACTCTGAACAGCTCCCGAATACTCGGAAGTCCATAAGGCTTGACATCGACATCGTCCTCCGGCTCTTCTTCTCCACTTCTTGAGCTCAGATCAATCTGACTGCTGTTCATGTCCGTACTCGGCCGTGTATCCGTATTCGTCCCAGGTACATCGAGTGTCAGACTCGATCGTTGCTTCTTCATATTATCAGGCCCAAGGTCACCATTGGAGTCAATCTTAGCAGCCTCCATCTCCTCCGGATCCAGCTCTTGCTCCATGTCGCCAACCTCGTCACCCTCAAATTCTGCTTCCAGCGTCTTAAGTCTGGTGAAGATGGTCTGACACATTGTGACCATGCTAATTTCAGCGCTCCTTCTGAGGACCTCGGACATCCTCAAGTGACAGCATATGGAGAGGGCGCACTCCATCATTTCGCACACGGACTGGTCTCCCAGCACTTCTCCTGAAGCCCCACAAATCATGTCCTCCATGAGCTTCAGAATGCGCAGGAACACGACCTCGTCTGAAGGAGAGTTGTCGCCTTCGAACCGACAATGGGTCACCGAGCTGGCCAGCAGCTGCATGCCATGGGCGAATTTGGGGCTGTTGGGACTGATGACATTGTATGCCAGCATCTTGGTGATGGCGATCAGAGCGAGGCTCGTAATGGGCGCGGTAGTGCTGCTGGATCGTATGACCTGGAGGAAGGGATGCAGTAGGTCCGGCGTAGCAATCGTCTCAATGTCTCTAATGCCCTTCAGCTCAGCTCTCAGCTTTGCGAACCCGCTCATCAGAGGATTGTCCTGTAGTGACTGGCCCTTCTTGCCGCGTAGACCCCATCGCGAGGTGTCATCACCACCTCTACTACTGCTGCCGTTATTGTAGTTGCTGAAGTACGGTTCTATTAGGTCAATCTTGCTGCTCGCTCGCGTTCGTTCCCGCTCTTGGAGATTTCGTTGCGCTGTGAGGTCGGAGGAGGTCGTTCGCGAGTGCGTCGAGGAGCCGAGAATGGACGATATACTCGAATGTGCCCAGCGCGCATGCTTGCGCATGGCCGAAGTGACGGTGATGCATTCTGTTACGACTAGCGACACTGGGTCGACAGCTACCGGGATTGTTGAAGCCATGGAGGTTGTCATTGTGTTGTGCAGGACTCGACAGGAATTCGGTGGCCTGCGAAGATGGCTTTACGTAGCCATTGGCGATGATGTCTGCCTGTTCAGAGAGGGATCGCGGCAGGAAGGAAGTTATTGTTCTTCATACGTGTCGTTTCGTGCCGCTATGCACTGTCTCTCCACGGGGTCGATGTGATCGACACAGCTGCGGACAACTGGAGTCTGCCAAGAAACCACACGCGACTCGACTCGAGCATGCATGTGCTCTTCGGCATATTGAGCAGCCACTCGCACTTTCACACGTTGCAGGATTCACAATACTGCTACATTCACATCAAGACTGTGGTTTGAAATGTTACGTCGCAAATCAGATGCTGTTTCAGCTGCCTTGCTACTGCTTTACGGCCTATACTCTGCACCACATGCTTTCCCGCGCCATCAGTCACTTCATGAATCCTGGCGTGCTTGCACGCCCAATCGAGGCCTGCCATGACAAGGCGTGTCGCCCGTTGGCATGCCTCTTGTGAATTCTTGTGGTAGCTTTGTGCAGCTGTCCATTATGATCGAAGTTCGAGTCTGGAAAAAGCCCCCTGGTACAACAGGGCCCCGTTTCCTGAGAGGCCCTGTGGGATCCGGAATTCTTGCTGTAAAGCTATGCCAATCCCGGCCGTACTTCTCCTCTTGGTGTCTGAAAATGTCATCTTCCTACCCGGATAACGCACGGTCGCCAGCTGTCGGCGACAGATCACCAGGCAAAGGAGCGCAACACTGTACCAGTGCCTGCCTCTCTCAGTATGTCTTTCCCACATACTATGCCACGCGCTCTCATTATTGCCCTCTCCTAAAATCCTTCCCCGTTCTCCCTTCCGGCGCCTTCCATTTCGCTTTCCCTTCCAACAGCGCCTTCGCCTGCTCCCTCATTCTCTCCCTCCTCTCTTCATTGACCAACTGATCTCTACTCTGCCCCATGTGCAGCTCCTGCCACTTTGTGTTTTGCTTCTCAACGTCGTTATTTTCCTTCAGGCCCCACTCTACATACCCGTCGTCTGGTTCCTCTGGCCAGACGAATGGCCTCGCCAATTCCACTGTCATAAATTTCGTTGCTCGAGGTCGATGCCACCGCTTAAATGCGGGTCTGATTAAGCCTGGACGACCAGATTGTACGCGTGATTGTTTGACATAGCTGCGTACGGAGAGGATCTCGACGCCGTATACGTGGAAGAGATAATCTCGGAGGTCGAGTTTGGAGAACCAGAGTGGGACGTGGAATTTGGCATTGTTGGCGGGCAGGCCGGGGGTTCGTAGGAGTGCGATGCTAACGTCAGGGCTGCGAGCGGAGGTTAGTTGGGGGACATTTTGAGTTGTGCTGTGAGGCTTCGTACATGAAGAGCTCTTTGGCTCCGACCTTGAAAGATGCGAGAGCCATTGCGGCGGCGCTCCTCTTGGATTGTTTTCCCTTTCGGTATCAAAATGTGGCGCGCTTTTCTTCTGTTACCTACGACGACAACGAGTTTATCGAGCGGGAATGCGATGCTTGTGAGTTGGCGGTACGTGTTATTGACTCTCATCAAGAAACCGCTACGGAGGTCTTGCTATCAACTCCGCTTCCGAGAACTCCGAAGTATCACCGACTGATTCCTTTCCTCGGACAGCACGAGGCTCTGAACTATCATCCATCTGAGCTACAAGTATCGACATCTACTCATGCACCAATATGCCGACGCGACCTAGTACTGTCCGTTCACTCTCCACACTGTCTGCCTCAAGCGCTGACAGAGAGTTCTTCAACGAGCCGTACAATCCGCTCTACAATCCATTCAACGCCAAGCCGGTTCTTGTGCATCAGTAGGCCAGATCGTAGTCGTAGCACAGGCTAAAGACGTGTGTACTGAAGTTGTACTGCAGACGGAACACCCGAAGCAAAGCCTTCGGTGCAAGACCTTTCCTCGGGCCACTACTTTTCGATAACAATGACAGTGATGCAAGAGACCACTGCGCTGCTGAACGAAGTACGTGAGACCTCCTTTTGTTCATGTGAGATGTTCTCCTCTTCTGTCGAGAGTCCTCTTGAACACACCTCGTATCCGACACGAGTCGGGGACTGGCCGTTCATGTACGATACGAATCTGCCGTCCTCAACAGTCAGTCTTGGCCAAGTGGGAAGGAACGCAAGTGGCCTTGTCAAGGGCGCTCATTCGAACACGAAAGACCATCCGCATCGGAGGAATATTTGTCGCCTTTCTTAGTCGATCTGGTCGAAGGACCACGCTTGCCAATGCTGATTGCTTTGCCACGTAAGCGTACTTGACAAGAAACATACGTACCGCCGGATTCCCGCACGCCACGATAACAGTAAATTCCGCCTAGAAAGCATCATCCGCGCGCTCTGCAATTCTGCAGCCCATCCTGCCCTCCAATCACTTTTGCCTTTGTCTCCAGGACGCATTCATGCAGCGCTAACACTTTTTCTCTCACCGCCAGCCTTCCTCTCCTGGCTCCGCCTCGCAGTCTACATGGCCATAGTCAGCATCGCCATTCTCATATCCTTCCATCTCCACAATCAACCCTCTAAACTCGAACGTCGAATCGCTCTGCCCTTCGGTCTACTCTTCTGGTGTCTGGCAGTAGCTTGTCTAGTTTCCGGTCTCAACAACTACATCAAAACCGTCAATCGATATTCACGGAGACAAGCGCTGGTGCAGAGTGGCTGGGGCACGCAAGTCGTGTTTACGGTGGTGGCATGTGCGATTGTGGCGGCTTGCGTGTTGTTTTTGAGTATCAATGTCGAGGGTGGGAAGAGGGGCAGCGAGAAGGCGGTGCTATTTGGTGGCCTGTGGTGATGTGAGCGAGAGAGATAGACAGGTATGCTGACATGATGATATGACTTATGATTAGCGAAAAGCGGCAGTGCATTGTTTGTAGATGTGTTATATGCCAGACATTCATAGAGTCTGCGATCTCGCGCAGTGATCGATCTCCAACCGCAATGCAGTGCGTGTGGCGGACGATAGAGGCACAACAAATATGCTGTCACCATCATCTGTGCATGTATCGGCCTGAGCCTGCCAAGAGATGCCATAGTTGTATCAGTCAGCTCATTCTCGTTGACTCTTCCGATGCGAAATCATTCCTACACATGGCTCGGCTCAGCCAACTGCTCTTCCGTGCTGTTTCCGCTGCATGGGTGACCAGAACAGAAGACATGATGATGCCTGCAGTATCTCGCCTTCTTTCATTCATTTTGCTTTCTCTCCACCCGCACTTCCCAACTCTTCTTTCATTAATCGTGTAGAGAACGGCTCACAGATCCAGCAATGCCCAGGTCATGTCATCCACTGTCGTGTAAACTTTGCCCAGCCCCATTAACTCATCACCAGCCTTGTACACCTCTGTCAATTCCAGGCCCGTATTTTGTGCAATGACTTGCGCATGCAACCCCTCGTTCGTTTGCGGCGTAGCTCTCAAAGCCTGCAGCACCTTTCTAGCCGCCATTGACACACCCGCAAGATCGCCGCCCCCACCACCACCTCCACCATTCGCCATCCCTGTCTGCTGTTGTCCTCCATTCGCTTGTCCACCTTGCTGCAACTGATCCACCGGTCCCTTCGCGAAGTGCAAATGTACCACCGTCGCCTCCAGCAAGTGATACGCAATCTCATTATAGTCCTCAATCGCGCGAATGTACTGCGCTCCGACATGTCGCTTGTTGTTGAATTGCTTCAACCTGCCCCAAACTCGCGCGTACCCTTGCTCCACTGGCTTATCTTTTCTTACCATGCCGCCCGCCTCTTCTGCCGCGAGTGTATCTGCGTCAACCCAGACTTTGACTTCGATGATACCAGTGCCATCGTCGAGTTTGTAGGTGACGTTGGTGGTTTGGGCGGAGATGTTACGGATTTGGCCGACGAAGGTCACTTGTGTGGTCTCGGAATCGTCGATCATGAAGTGGTCGGCATCTGGGTGGGGGTGATGGGCATCGAGAAGTTGTTTGATCGTTACGGGACGGAGTGTGTCTTTGCCGTAGGTGCGTTTATTGGAGGCGGAATTCTCGTTCTGTGAGCCTGGCATAAAACCGCCGCCGCTGTTGCCGCCTTGGGCGCCGTAGCTGGTGGTGCTGTAGCCGTAGTCTGGGAAATGTCAGCTGGGAGTGATTGCGCAAATGGGCAGAACAGCATACCCATGATGGCCGTGTTGTGAGGCTTAGCGGAGCGGTGGTGAAGGATGAGAGAGATGATGTCCAGATGGTGGGGTGTGTTTGCCTGAATCAATTTACGAGAGACGCGACTTTGCACGCGTCGCGTCGTGACAGGGATCTAGAAACTTTATTTATTGGCCACGCCTAACAATATCTTCGACTTCCATACATGTATACAAGATTGTGCTATCTCCATGCTCTATCCCCATGCCCGCCGTGAGGACCAACTCTATGGACTCCATGTACATCTGTGTGAACGCCCGCAACCTGAGGACCCCGCCAAAACTGCTGGATTTCTTGCAGGATTCCAAGCCTGTCCAGCGACACAAGATAGCCCGCTTCTTCCTTTTTCGCTGCTTTCACCAGGTCAAGCACTTCATTTTTCTTCTTATCCTCAGAAATCTTCAGCATGACGTCTCCTGGTTGGAACACATTGTCTCTGTACTGTGACTGAAGCCCAGGGGCTTCCCGAAATGAATCTCGAGTCACATTTTGCGCAGTGAGCTGTGGCTTGGCTACATTTAGATCATCTGCAGAGTTTGCTGCGGGCTCGACTGAATTGAACCAACGTGCGGGCAGCAGCATTGTTTGATTGCGGTAAAGAAGCTGTGCGGCATCGTCAGCGACAAGGTCCTCAAACGCAGGCAGTTAGACTGTGCAGGACACTTACATGGCCGGTCACATATTGCTGAGCACGCCGATCAGATCCACTCTCGAATTGGAGATGTGGCTGGTTCTCGTAATAGCTCATGATGCTGGATAAATACCGTGTGGACCATTCGTTGACGCGAAGGAAAAAGACGTCCGAGTTCAGGCCTGCCCAGTCTCGAGTGACCAAAGCGTTGATGTGAGAAAGATTCTTGCCATGAGGGAGAAAAATGTCAAGGGGAACGTAAGCGTTCATCAGGATAACATCATACCCCACCCAACTGTCAGAGCACATTAGTCGATGGCAAGACCAATGAGCAAAACGCTGCGTACCATAACCACTTGGTACGCCGATCTTTCGGTTTCTCGAGCTCCTCGAGCATGATCTTCAACAGGAATGAGTACTTGGACCAGAACTCGCTTTTGAATCCATTTGAGAGGATCTTCAGCCCATGCCCATGACGTTCCGCGTGTTGCCTTTGGCTATGCAGAGCAGCCTTGTATCGTACATCCTTGGTAGGGCTGCCGTACATCATAGAGACCTTGGTGATCTTGGAAGCCCCACCCTGCTTGTAAATATCGGAATATTCATACTCGTCCTTGGTCTGAGCCGTGAAAACAGAATTAGTGGCCGGGTTTTCAAAAGACTCTGGGGCAGCAATGGTATCCTGATCCGTGGTGGATGAAGAGCTGCTCTTAGTGACTTCGGCGGAGTTGAAGACCGTGCTGATGCAGGAAAGCACAAGCAATATGAGCAGGATATTCCGCTGCACGGTCGGATCGCCTAGAAGCGTAGTAAGTCTTGCCATCTTGGATGCCCACTTTTGCCACGAGGCAAGAAGTCCGTGCGATGCTGGCGTGGGTGTTATATGGCGGTAATCAGGTCAGGAGAAGGATCATAGTAAAGAAGAATATTTCCCCTACATCATGATGGCCCCACCTACTCCTTCGTTGGCATTGCACCATTCAGCGCGAGCCAACGCGAATGTTGATGAGAGGTGTTTTGCGAGCATCTCAGGGGCATGTGGCGCTCGTTAGGTTGACAAGCGCACCTCTTTTTCAGAAAAGGATGCCGCACCGCTCGGTACATGTCGAAGCGAGTGAGAATTGCATCGCAGCGCATTCGCTTACGAGATAGAAGTAGGATGACCTTCGTCGCTCGGTCTTGCTTGTTTGTCGGAGACGTGAAGTTCTACAGTAGCAAAGTAGGCGCAGCAAGATGCGTTTTACTGTCGGAGCGTCGGCCCGCGACTCCTCTGTGAATCGACTTCTGCCCGCCCGGCCCGGTAGTCCTTGCTGCCATGTCGACGATATAATAGCCGCTGCCACCTGTTAGACATTGTATCACTGCTGGTGCAAAGAAATCATGCAAGAAACGACAATATTCGCCATGTCGGCGGTTCATACTTTTGCTGCGAGATCCTGTCTGTGCGTCAGTTTGATTGCAGTCAGTCAGCGATCAGGTTTGAATCTCGGCGCGGCGCGTCAACAACGCGTCTTCGGGCAGAAGCAGAATCTCCCACCATCCATACATTTCCACCCACGGGCAGCATCATAACGAGCGGAGTATTCAAGACCCGTGGTTTGATATCACGATGCCGAGAGCAAAGAGGCCACTTGCTGAATCCGACCCCAACGTACAGGGATCGACCGAACAGGCAGCTGAGAATGGCAAGCCCAAGAGGCAACGCGTGAGTGCGAAGTCGCAATTTGAACAGTCGTCCTTTACTGGCAACTACGAATACGTATGCATCAGCAAGCCTCCATACGCATCCGAAAAAGACGACGACGATGACGAGGATGAAGACGAAGACGGAGACGAAGAAAGCGACTCTATCTGGGGCAAGCCGGCTTCTGAGCACCCAGAATGGAAGTGGATTATGCTCAAGGAAAGTCTTGATATGCTTGGTGCTGCCTACCAGGCCACCGATCATCGTGACCCTGACAGTTTTGACATGTATGTATACAACGATTTCCTCGGATATGGCATTATCGAGATCATAGAGAATATGGTGAGTGGTAGTTGCGAAGGGAGTGCTCCAAATATTTGGAAATATTGACGTATTGCAGGTTCAAGCATTCAACAAAGAGCTTAAGCCGCAGAAGGGGAAGAAGTACAATTATCAGCAGATGTGGGCTGTTGTTTCCACCCTCGCCCATTACCTCAATCGAGACCTCAGCATGCCCTGGATGATGGTGGACGATGGCGATCGATGTGCGCGACTGAACGCCTTGATCGGCTGCATGATCTTGACCATGCTCAATGAGCTTGATCGCATCGGACAGCTTACTTCAGACTCCAAGTTTCTAGACCTTAGTCATGTTATGGCGTTATACCTCCTCTGGTCGACATCAGCCAATGAGACCACTATCGAGTTTTCGGAGCTCTCTGACGTAGATGATGCCGGTGAAGAGCCAGAAGACGTCGACTGGCAAGAAGCACTGGTCGCCTACGCGGAGAAGATCAACGTCAACTTGGCAGAGCAGGGCGTTTCCGGCATCCAGGACGCATTGGACGGTATCAATGCAGAACCTCTGGACGGCAAAGCAAAAGCCGAACGATGGAAGTGGACACCACTGGTGAGTTAAGCCATGAACATATTAGAGCCGCGGCCATGCTAAGTTAGTAATCAAGCTTCGAGAGTATCGTGTGTCGCACGGCTATCGTAAAACTATTCTTGCTGGATCAGCTCTCCTCATTGGCGGCGAAGAATTCAACATCATGAAGATGAGCCGCCAAGAGCGGGCTGACTATGCCTTCGACAAGGTGGATCCTCTTGCGCAATTCACAGACGAGGAGATTGCGTCCGGCAAACTTACGCTGCAATGAATGCTCTGTCACCTAGTCGTTCGGCTGATCAATTATCATTCGAACACGTCGGCCTCTGACCTCGTCGAGCTCCCCACACAAGCAGCGTCTCAGCATTTGACTACTGTATGAAGGCCCGCAAACATCGCAGCATCAATCTCCATATCACAATGGCGATCATCGCAGCTGACTGACGTGGCTTTGTGGACCTGGGACTACCGGTGCCACCTCGGACTGTATCTCTCTTGGGCTTCGCAGGCGTGCGCGACCGGAATGGCTATCGAGCCGTTAATGCTCATGTGCATAATCAGAAATACGCTTCGAATGCATTTATTGGCAGCACTGTCTGACAGTTCCTGAACGCTCATTAGTAAGTCGCATAAGGCCTTGACATCGATCGATTTATGCAGCTGCTTCTGCAGTGTAAACTTTGGGGCATAAGTCGCACTTGGCGGATAATGAGCTCTTCAGAACGACCGCACGCGTTCAACACTTCATCCAAGAGGATCGTAAGGCTGATCTCGTACATATGCACAGTTACTTGGTCGTTGCAAACTCTCCGGCCATGCACATCCTCATCATTCAATCACTGGCAGTGAAGAAGCATCACATCATCATCAACAGCTGTCTCGGCTCAAATTCGCGGCTCACGGGTCAATCTGCTTGTCTGCTTGATCCAGAACTTTGGGAACCATGACCCCGACAGCTCGTGGCTTGGCATCCGACGGACTGCTACTATAGGCCTAGTGGACGCCTCTCGGCAGCTTTCGGCGGCATACTCTCCAATCACGAATCGTCGGTTTTTGCTTCGCGGTCATACCTTCATCCGTAGCGCTGGGGTTCGGTACCCCATATGGAGAAGCGCATGGAATAGCATTGGTCAGAGCGGAGAAGTGGCATGGATCGGTCTTTGGTTATTCCAGAAGCTTCGCGAGCTCCCAATCACACGCGTGAGAGTTACGCCTCCCTGGGGAGATGTTCTTCCATTCCAGCAACATCGGCGTCTGCTCCCATAAGTGGAGTTCAAAGGCGTAGTAGGGCACGCGAGTGGTCTCGTGGCAGCTTAGCGCGGTACGCTACACTGAACCATAAAGATCTGCAGCTTCTCTTCTCACCTTGCCTCCGAGCAAGGATTTGCTTCCTCACCACCTTTTCCCTCGCATCACAAACTTGTCGAAGGACATCTGCAAGCGATCACTACAGCTGCCATGGCGGACGAAAGACGAGCTTCCGCATACAGCGAGAAGAAGGCCGATGTGGAGGCCGCCGGTGGGCCTCTGCATTTCTCCCAAGGCGATGAGCTCAACGCGACTGAATCCTACAAGCAAACCGTTCTCGATGCGAAGAGGGCTTCTGATGAGGAACAGAAGATGACCCTCCTGCAGGGTGTCAGACTGTATCCCAAGGCCATTGCATGGAGTGTCCTCATTTCAACCTGCATTGCCATGGAAGGCTATCAACTTGCTCTGGTGAACAACTTTTACGGCTTTGCGCCTTTCAATCGCAAGTACGGAGAACCAACCGGCAACCCAGAGACGCCTTATCAGGTGAGTGACGATACCGCACCTGGACCGTAGTGGGCAGCGTTGACGAAAGACTTCAGGTCCCAGCACCATGGCAAGCCGGTCTGTCGAACGGCGCTCTTGTTGGTCAATTCTTCGGTCTCCTCATCAACGGATGTAAGTCGCGAAGACTTTGGCGTAGGCACATGATCGAACTTCGCTAATTCATCGTAGGGGCATCGGAAAAATTCGGCTATCGCAAGGTCGTGATCACATGTCTTGGTCTTATCATTGCTTTCATCACTATCTTCTTCACGGCGCCAAACATCGAGACTTTGCTTGTCGGAGAAATTCTCTGTGGTAACCAGAATCGATGCATCCAGTGCCACCAAACATGTATTGACTTTTGCCAGGATTGCCGTGGGGTGTCTTCCAGACACTGACAATCACTTATGTATGGAGAGAATCCTGCCTTCCGAGTGTTGACGATTACGAGATACTGACAGTCACATAGGCATCCGAAGTATGCCCAATCGCCCTGCGTGGCTACTTGACGACATATGTGAACTGCTGCTGGGGTCTGGGACAACTCATTGCCATCGGAGTCATTCGATCCATGTTCACTCGTACCGATGAGTGGGCGTACCGCATTCCGTACGCACTTCAATGGATGTGGCCCGTTCCGCTGATCGTTGGCGTGTTCTTTGCGCCAGAGTCTCCCTGGTAAGCAGAAGCAGAATGAAACGACTAATGCAGGGCACTAACTTGACACCAGGTGGCTTGTCAGGAAAGGACGTCTGGAAGATGCGAAGAAATCGCTCCTTCGCTTGACTTCCACGAACCGCGAGACCAACTTCAATGCCGATGAGACTATTGCCATGATGGCGCACACGACCGAACTTGAGACGCACACTACTCATGGAGCCTCTTATTTGGACTGCTTCAGAGGCACTGACCTTCGCCGAACTGAAATCGTCTGCATGTGCTGGGCCATCCAAAACCTTGCTGGAAACTCTTTCTCCAACTACTCGACCTACTTTCTTCAACAAGCCGGTGTGAGCTCAGAGAACTCTTACGACTTCGCCATGGGACAGTACGCGATTAACATGGTCGGTGTCTTCGGAGCTTGGGGACTGATGTCCCTCGGCATCGGTCGACGAACGCTCTACCTTGCCGGTCTCTGCATCCTCACCGTGCTCCTCTTGATCATTGGTTTCATGGGACTGGTCGGCGATCGTGAGACTGCAGGTCTTGCCACTGGATCGATCATGCTGGTCTGGGCTCTCACCTATCAGCTCACTGTCGGTACAGTCTGCTACTCCCTCGTCTCGGAAATCTCGTCTCGTCGTCTGCAGATCAAGACTGTCGTGCTGGGCCGCAACCTTTACATTATTGCCGCCATCATCTGCTCCACCGTCACACCCTACATGATCAACCCGACCGCATGGGACTGGGGCAGCTACGCCGGATTCTTCTGGGCCGGGCTTGCTTTCCTCTGCTGCATCTACACATACTTCCGTGTTCCAGAGCCAAAGGGTAGGACTTTCGCTGAAATGGATCTGCTGTTTGAGCGCAAGGTCTCGGCGCGGAAGTTTGCTTCGACAGAAGTGGATGTCTTTGGTGAGACGCTGGATGGCAGCGTTGTGTCACAATATAAGGATGGACTTGCTGCCGAACATTCGGAAATGGCAAAGTCAGGTTGACTCGCCGGGCTTTGGAAGAAAGTTTTTGGTCGTACAGTTGACTGATTGCAGAATATCTTGATAGCTATTGATCGATACCCTTACGTGCAGCCTTTCCTCACACCAGGCACCGCGGTGGTCCTCTCGTCTGAACCTAGTCGGCATCAATATTCTTCCAGAAAAAGATGACTATGGCTGCTACCGGCACATTGAGCCCCGAAAGCTCCCACTTGCTGCTTTCCGGCCACTGGTGACACCGGCAGGCGCAGATCATCATCTGAATGGACACTGCGACTCGATGCCTTCTAACGCTGAGGCCGAAGCACGACTTCGAAGCCATGACTATCCCAAGCCAATACAATTGTCCTATTCCGCAGACTGTCTTTCATATACGTTCAACACAGGGTGCTACAATATCTATGGATACAAAGCCAGCCAGCAAGAGCTTCGAAAATCAGCCAGCGTTTGCGTGGTCCCCTCTCCATGCAGTCTCTGAAGACTGTGTAGCTGATCGTTCTCAGGCTCTGCTTCGCTATGAACAAGATCAGCTCAGCTGAAGTTGCAAGTATGCGCGCTGTCTTAATCCACAGCACGTTTGCAGTCAGCTAACTCATATTTGCAGATCATATTGAAAACCTCCACGCTTGATTGGAGCGCAACCACGTATAGCTCAGAGGATGAAAAGCATGCCCTCATTGACGACTTGCGCAAGAGCGACTTCACTGTAGCAAAAGCTATGATCGCTTACAAGCTGCTCGTGCGCAGCTCGACGGGCCGACTGTCACTCTGCATCAAATTCAGCCATGGATCTTACGACGGAACGTTGCTTCGAATCTTTGATGAGCAATTTACAGCATTGGCACGCAATGATCCTGTGCTTCCTGACGTCAATCCATTCAGGAACTATATTGAATGGGTAACACTGCAAGATCGCACCAAAAGCCTGGGCTATTGGAAGCAGATGCTCCAAGACTACACGCCAAAATCAGGTCTACCAGACCGATTCGCCACAGACAGCAAAGGCTTCGCCACTATCGCCGCCGATGTCGATGCCATCGCTCGGCGATTTGGTGTCACAGCATCTACTGTTTTCCAAGCTGTCAACGCCTTGGTAGTCGGCAACATCACTTCTGCGTCCGACGTTTTGGTCGACAACTTGATTACTGGTCGCAATGCTGACATCGCCAACCCGCAAACCGTCAATGGCACATGTGCAAACTTCTTGCCCTTCCGCTCCCGGCTGAGCGCATCGACTACCATCGCTCAATTCCTCAAGACAGCACAGACCGACTTCTGGGATACGACCGAGCACGGAAACGTCAATCTGGATGACATCTACCAAAACACTCTTGGCTGGGATCGAGAAAACAAAGGCGGAATGGCCAAGATGCTCTATTGCTACCAGCCTTTCGATCCTGCCCCAGCTGGTTCGGATGTGAACCACATGCGATGGATCGTTATGGCACAGAGTCAAGTCTACATGACCTTCAATTATGCCCTGTACGTGGAAGTACAGAAGACAGCGACCGGTGGTCATCGTATCAAGCTGGAGTGGGACAGTCGAGCTCTTGGAACCAATGTGGTAGAGCGGGTGGGTGGCCTGTTCAACCAAGTTCTTGCGGAACTTGCTTCTGCTAAGGGAGATGCGAACTTGTCTGTGCTCAACGGAGCACTGGCAGGACTATAGTGGTCTAGCACAACTATGGTTTCAATCTTGGTGATGGATGGCCATCTTGCGGCGTTGGTAGAGGTGTGGCGAGGCAACAATTTCTTGATTGAATAGAGGTTTTCATAGTCGCGTGGTGGCACATATACTATTCTTATTGCACATTGCTAGATGACACGTCCTTGATATTTGCTTAGGGCACATTCACTAAAGTGATGCCAGCGTCTATAGTGCTTCGCGTCATCTCTCAAGGTGCTCCTGCAATTTTTAAAACGCTGCGGAGATCACTGAACTCCCTGATATTTGATCGACTCTCAAATTTGAAATGCCGACGGGAGAGTGGTACATCGACGGAGAGCTGATCCCAAGCAACTGGGTAGTCCGTCGAGACCCAAGTTACGTTCCCTTCCAAAGCGTAAACATTTTCATACCTAAACCGAACAATTTGCCATTGGTCTGACGTTCCGTAGTTAGGATTGCAGTCCAACCTTGTCTACCCACAAGGCGCAGACTATCCTCGATACGATGACTGGGGAACTGAAGGTCCAAACATGATGCCAATGTTTCAAGGATGGTTCCCGTCGAATACGTGGGAATCTAACGACGGACATATGTATAATATCCAAGACCCTTGGTATTGGAATCATGAGTATGTGTGGGATCAATGGTGGCCTATACCTGAGTGGTAAGGGGGCCAAAGTGATGGCTGGTTGAAGGATATACATTGGCAGTAATTGCGCATGCTTGCATCATTCATCTGTTGCCATTCGATTTCAGCAGCGTAGTAGTGGATGACGTATTTGCTCCAAATGAAAGCTTTCGACGGCCAATGCTGCGTGCGTGTTCCATGCTCAACACCAATACGAGGGCAATGAGTGACATGGAGGGACCACAAACTGTTTCAAAGTCATTCAAGACAGCCTCATGGCTGTAGCTAACAATATTCACACCGTGCAGAGCTACTCTCAGCGACTCGTCATACTGATGATTGACACACGAGTGCCACTCACAATGTTCACCATAGACGCTTGCCGGCTGTAGATATATCATGCCTCTTCCTTATTGTATTCAAGTCGTTATTACTCGAACTCACAGCAACAACAACGATAGTCCGAGTCGAATATCCCTGATTTCCTCGCACAATTGCCCTTTGACAGCACAAGCCCTCCTTCGGTTAACATGCCAAGTGGAGAATGGTACATAAATGGGGCTTATGTACCGACCCATTTAGTCGCTCGACGGGATCCCGATTACGTACCCTTCCAGAGTGTGCGCCTTAGCTTGTCTCTGTAGCTTGTTGAGGTTGAATTGCTAACTCGAATATAGCTTCACGGCAATTGGGGGTACCCACAAGGCTCCAACTATCCGCAGTACGATATGTGGCCACCAGCAGACTACGCCTCTCCTTGGGCACAGCAATGGCCGGGCGACGCCTGGACATTCTGGAACGGTGAGATGTATCCTATGGGTCATCATCAATGGTTTTGGAGGCATAATAGGGATGGTAGCTGGCCCCCTGGAAGAGTGGGCAACCCGACGGGTTACTTCCGGCCAGAACTCCGCATGTGGGAGCACGACAGGCGGTAGGTGGCAATGATTGAACTCTACGAGGCACGTGTACGACACTGTGATGGATGATCTTTTCAAAATCTTGGTATTCTTCCGACTTAGTCCACTCTCTTTGCGCGGTTATAGGTGTAAGTCCAACCATTCACAGCATCTGAACATCATCACCAAGTTGAAAGGTCATCAAGCTTACCGGCGATGTCGCTCTCACATGTTTTTATCGAATTGCACATCTGACACAGGGGAGGTCGAAAGCTGCTTGTCGTGGACATGCGATCTGCACATTCTCAATGTTTCACTGCACGTATCTCGTAGTCGTACCAGTCACCTTGTTTCCCTCAGAAGAGTACAAGCAGAAGGGAGGTACGATCGCGCCATCTACCCACCATGGAGAGAGGCTGCGCTAGCCCCTCGCAAGGCTTCTTGGCGTTCATGCCGAGAGCTTGCTTGAAGAAGAGTCAGTCGTAACGTTGCCTTAACGGGAGGCTTGCAACGATTCGAACTTGAGGTGAGAGCTGGGCACTTCTGCTCCTTGCAAATCTTGCAACAAGAGAGGCCAGAAAGGTCTTCCAGCTGACCGGTGACATCTCTGACATCCAGTACTTGTGTTGTGACACTGTGTAGGTGAATTGCTGATTGTTCTGCATAGAGAATCACCACGGTCCAGTACTTACTTCACTGGATGCATTCCATGGTTGAACCAGCCAAGTGAGTATCACAGTTGACACTTGAAGCACGGTTGATCACTAGACTATTGTTTCAGCATTTGATGCTGCTTAACCCTTCTTTGCCAGTTCCATGCCATGAGACTGCTATAGTATATTGTAGACGAGTGCAGGCAAACGCTAAAATCTCCTCTTCTGTCAAAGCATCTCCAGGAAGATGGAGATGAGGCGCTCGAAACCAGTGCGAAGCTTCCAGGCATATATAGCGGTTGGTTGGTTGGAGCAGAGCTAGTCATAGAAGCAATGCCTTGGCGGGACGCTACAGCGAGTCGTTACTTGTGGAGAGAGGGTTGAACTACTCCTTGGTATTCGTATTCCGGGAAAGACTCCGACGACTCTGTATGTCTTCGGTGGTTTTCGCACGAGAGAGACTTCCACGAGTAGGGTGCAGTGTACTGTCCATGTTGATCAAACCGGGTGAACCGTCCCGACTGCGGCTCGAGTGAGGTCTGCTTAGAGTTCTTCTATTTGTGGATTCGGTATACCGACGGCATGTTGCAGATTGGGAAGATTGTGCAAGGCACGAATAAGGTCAAGTGGGAGCTGACTCGGACGGGCCGCCTCCCGCAGCGGTCCGCGCAACTCCCCGTCGGCACTCTGACGAAAGAAGGAGTGAAGAAGGGCCGTTCTCTCCACAACGCAGCAGTCGCCCGATACGAGCGGTGCTTTGAGTGCATCTTGGCTGCGCGCCACCGCTGCATGCGAAGTCATAACCGTACAGAAATACAAGATCTCGGCACTCACTCACGAGTCGTGCAACAATTCTCCGCATCTCTGCAAGACATAAAGATGATCAGTAAGGATGTGCCTGGGGCGGTGGAGAACTCACGCGCCTCTCTTCACGCACAATGCTCGCATTCGCTCCGTCGCTCATCCTCGCTTTCATCCTCCCATACACCGTGTTGGGAGAGTCTCTACCCCAAAGCAGCATCGCCACGGCCGCTCCGCCGCCATGCGCGCTGGAATGCGGCGTCAAGATTCTCACGGAATATCGATGCCTGCCTCAGAACTCATGCTACTGCAATGATGTGAAGATGAGCCAGGCCCTGACGAACTGTGTGACTTCAACCTGTGCCTTTGCAGACCAGCTCAAAGCAGCCAAATACCGAGCCGACGCTTGCGGCCAACCGATCAGGAATCGATCACACTACACCAGACATGCGGCGCCTATTTTATTCTCCTTGGCCATGGCTTTCGTGATTGCTCGCATGCTCTCACGCTGCCCGGCATTATCAGGCGCCGGCTACAAAGCGGACGATTATATCGTCGCGCTACTGGTCATTCCCACGATCGCCATGTTTGTTGTGTCACAATACACTGTCAGGAACGGGTCTGGGCAGGATTTGTACGAATTGTCACCATTACAGATCAAGACATATCTCAAGGTACCGAAAGCATCAGTCCCTCAAACACCCGTAGACATGCTAAACCATAATTCAATAGTGGTTCCTCGCTGGACAAGTCGCACTCTTTATGGTCATCTTCGGCACCAAGCTTAGCTTGGTCTGTTTGTATCTGCGAATTTGGCCCCCTTTCGACGGTCGCACCTGGTTCCATTTCACCTGCTATGGTCTCGCGGCAATGTTAACCATTGCGCTCATTGTCTCATGTACCACTGTGACTCTCGCATGCCGACCTATTGCTGCGTACTGGGACCTTACCCTCCGGCCGCAGGCAACGTGCTTGAATTCGACAGGACTCCATTATGGATTTGCTTCTGTCAACCTGGTGCTCGACCTCGCGGTTCTGATCATGCCGATATCAAGAATTATGAAACTCAGAGTATCAGGCCCTCGCAAGTTAGGGTATGTATCGCTTTCTCCTCAATGTGACACATCTCGGCGAAAGACCTCGACTAAACATCTCGCTCTAGCTTACTCGCAACCTTCGCAATCGGCGCTTTAGTCACCGCATGCAGCGTAGTCCGCATAGTCCTCCTCAAGCAGACCGAAAACACGACGAACCCCACCTACGACTTCTCTCCAGCTGGACTACTAGGCGTGGTCGAACTCAACGCCTCTGTCATCACATGCTGCATGCCAGCCACAGCAGGACTAGCGAGACGCCTCTGGGGCAAGGGCATACAACCACTCTGGACATCATTATACTCACAGAGGTCTACAGCCGACCCACTTGTGAGCAATACCAGTACAGTCGACTCGTCCACGACCTGGAACACAGAGAAATCGAATTATGTGAGGTATATCGCGCCAAATGTGCCGAGCCCAACAGCCTATCGCGCAGGAAGTTATTAGACTCAATTCCATCAAACTGGATGTCATGTAGACAGCTTGCTGCAAAAGAGCGGCAGCGTTATTGCCAGATACCAACAGTACATCGACAGGAAACAACAGCACGTCGAGAGCAGATAACAGTATCGAAACGAATTATGACAGTACTTTTCCAACCAAATGCGTTCCTATCTCGTTCAGCGCAAATGGCAGCTGAAGTCTCAGTTACTCATCCACGCCGAGCATGATACTTGGATCAAGACAAGGAAAGTAGCGACATCGTGAACTATGCATCGATTCAAAAACACGCTCTTTAATGCCTGCGCTGCCGTAGAATGTCCAAGACCTAAGGTACATACAACCTTGAATACGCCGCAATATCTGTGCGACAGCAAATGCACTTTGTATAATTCCTCGCCGCTAAGCCAACACGACAATCATCGCACATACTCAAACATCCGCAAGGCCAGACCAATATGGTACGGGGAGAGCATTGGCACACTACGCACTGCGGTCCGCCCTCGCCCATGCCTTCCGCGCCCGCTTCCCAGGTGCCAGCACGTTTTGCGCGAGCTTTGGCTTTCGAACGTTGGGAGAGGATGAAGTGTTCGAGATCTCGCTCTTCGTCCTCTGGATTGGATAAGGAGGGGAAAGTGCCTTCTTTGGCTGATGAGCTGCTGCGCAAGCCGCTCAGGAGCTCTGCACGAGTGCGGTCCTGATTCCGACGGTACTGACTCCGCGTCATGGGACGATCAGACTGCAAGCTGTACGACAGTAGCCTGGCCTCTTCTCGATCACTCGAGTTCTGCGGGTTGAGTAATCTCGAAAGAGAGCTTAAGTCAACGCCACCGTCCGTCGTGACAGATGACTCCCTGCTGAAACGGCCGCCATATGGATCTTCTTGAGTAGGAGTCCTTCTTCCGCTATCCGAATCATCGTCGCCATTGGTGCTGGCATTCGTGCTCATAGAGATCACGCTCGTGACATCATCGTCGTCAGCCACGCTAGCGGCATAGTCACCGCTAGCATCGAGCTCGCCGTACCAGCCTCCACCCCTCCACCATTTGTAGAGATCGTTACTGAGGTGCTGTTCGTCCTCGTATATGCCTCTTCGCATCATCATGCGTCTGGTTTCCACTTCGACGTCGACATTGTTGTCCAGTGGCAGTTTCAGGCTACCGTCATCGCCCAGCACGTAGAAATCTAAGGGGTCCGACCGCTTGCTGCGAAAATGGGCCGAAGGTTTTCGTTGGCCCTCAGCAATGCCTGCAATTTTGAGCAACCACGAAGGCCGACGTTCAATGCCTAGCTTGTGCAGCAAGCCCAGCAAGATGTGTGCTTGCAGACTGAGAGTAAGGCCCATTATCCCGGCGATGAAATCGAACGTTAATTGCATGCGGCTTCTACGCTGTGTTATGCCCAATCCGGTGTCCATTTCGGCGGCGTTCTGTTTCTCGGCCCCAGTCTTTGCAGGCTTTGACTTGCGCTCTCGTGCATACGGGGATTGGCTGATTGCAAGATTCTGATGATCGACGAAGTTGACGCCTCTGGCAATACCAGAGTCGAGAAGCTCTGAAGGCACAGCTAGAGTAGCGCGTCGATCCATTTCCGATGCCAACTCATCGATGCGCTTTTGCTCGAGCCAAGTCATAGGCGCGATATGGATGCGGCTGCCTTCATTCAAATACACTGCTTCACTAGCTGCAGTCAATACATTGAAGCCGATTTTGAGTAGCATGGTATAGACATCCTCTGACATCTGTATGCGAATTGCTGAGCTTTGCGAAAATTGAACATTGGCCTGGAGATTGTTGTATGCCCAGGCGAAGCGTTGCCGCAGAGACAGGCTCTCGGCTGTCTCGCGCGGAATGGAGAACGCAGTCACTAAGAAAGCTACTCCATAGATAGCGCCGCAGACCAAGATGCCAGTAAGTATTGTAATGTGAGGAACGAAGCCTACAAGCATGACCGTTGGGAATCTGAGGAAGCCGAGATCCGAGTCGTCGGCATCGCCAATGAAGATCTTGGTAAAACTCCAGATGAGAGCGGACATATAACAGCATGCCCAAACAGCCGTGTTCACGAGCCGTACCTTGTCTCGAATACCAGCGACAGCAAGAGAGGCACTGCTGATATGGCTGAAGCATGATATCAGACATACCAGCAGAACTTCTGGAGGCACATTTAGTCGTTGCATGATTTCAGATCTGCTCAGAAGAGGGCCAGAACTAGTCGTTGAGCCAGAACTTCCGCTCTTCGATAGGCCAAACACGCCGAACCCGAGTGCGCTACTGATCATGGCTTCGCATTCGGCAAATGCCAGAGAGTGCTCAAAAATCGTCATGCCCGTTTCCGGCTTGGGGATTCTGCCTTGCAAAGCGCATGCCAAGGTCTCGAAAAGCTGACTCGTACACAAAGTCAGGAAGAACCAGTAGAGCATGGACATGGACCCCCTCAAAGAACTCTTGTCATCACCCATGCCAACCAGAGACATTGATCTGGCATGACAGCATTGAGCATCATCTTGCCAGAACAGCAATGTCGAGCTTAAGCGATACAAGAAGCCTCCTTCTGCAGCGAAATCGATCGTGAGGTTCTTCAATGGATCACCGTATCGTAGTTGCGGGAAGTCCGGCGAAGTCTGGCATCTCAGAGCCTGCAGAATGTGCAGCATCTGAGTCAGGAAAGCGAGGATTGGGATGAGATACAGCGCGAGTCGCATTTGGAAGCGTAACCGCAGGTGCTCGCGGGATGAAGCATAGAACTGCGTGCGATTGAGCAACACAGCAGCGGTGAATGTCGTCAACGCCCATCGCGAAGTCATGTATGAGAAGATGCCCCCAAAGTTCTTCAGCTTTCCTATGCCAGCCGCAACTCCCATCAAGAACGAGCCCGACTCGTCGCTGCCCTGCGTGAATGCATCCTTGAGGGAAGACTCCAGAGCTGACGCTGTCGTTTGGACGAAGGCAGTGCCGGCATTGGATATGGTGGAGTTCGCAATAGTGTGGTGGGTGGTGGGATCGGGTATCATGCTGCCACTCCAGATCTTGCCGGCGATGTTGTCCACAGCTTCGGGCATGTGGTACAGGGCGAAGTTCCCGGCTCGCTGAGCAAGCCGCGGGACCACGAGCAGCAAGTCCATTGCTGACGGGATGTAGGAGACATTGTTGACCGCTTCCATCTCGTCTTTCGCTGCCTGATCGCTCCACAAACAGTGGCCCAAGACGGCCTCGGGTGCTCGGACGCTGTCGCTATCTCGTGGCGGGCGGTGCGAGGAGGACGTGCGACATGGCTCTGACCATGCGATATGTGTCCGCCGGAGTCCGAGGTGTATATCGTATTCGTGAAGTGTGTCAGCAGAAAGGAAGCGGTGGTGAGGCAGGTGGCATGCCCGGCCACTTCTCCACACGCCCAGCTGCCACGCGAGTGACGCGATATGCGTC